>JAGKTI010012787.1:0-24041 GCA_018397915.1 Birgus latro
AGGAAGGACTTTGCCCAGTGAGTTGTTCTTCCTATGGTCAGCCTCTAGGTGTACAGCACACAAGATCAGCTGAGGCAAAGATAAACACTGGCTTCTTAAAGTTGACTGTCTTTATTATCCAAATAATTTCACTTAATGCTTTCCAACTTCACTTCACTATTCACACAAGCACTGGAGCTATAAGAACTTTACGAACTGCAGTTACACTTACTGCCTAACAACACTGCTTTCACAAGTACCGAAATACACAAACTTCACTGACACTGCACTGACACCCAACTAAACTTCACTCAAACTGACTGAGGCCCAACTAATCCTTAACACTACTAGTGTCTCATCCCCTTCTTTATATAAGCTTGCATTATTCGAGAATGACCTTTCTCCACAGTTCTGGTATGTGCTGGTCCTGACCCGCCCCTAGCAACACAGTTACCATTTAAGACACATCAAACATACCAGTCTTCTTACATTACATAACACCCCTAAATCATTTACCAAATGAATAAAATTACATAATTTAACGAACAATCGCGTAAATAAAACATTATAGAGAAAAAGAGGATAAAAATTAATGCAAAACTTACGAAATAACTACGCTCACTAACAGCAGGCAATCCGGCAACTCTGACTCGTACCGTCAAATGCTTAGAATCAGTGAGATTCTTCTTGACTTCCCAACTGGCAAATCTTGCTGCATAACACTACCCCCTCCCTAGTCGTTTGTCCAGCACAATATATACAAACATAAACCTTAATCCTAATGAAACATCTAACTATACACAAAATAATCTTTCAACTTATCAGGTCTTCTGTGCCACTTCCGACGACGTCCTTGCTCCTCCACGTAGTCCACTCCTCCGGGGGGGTCTTGGTCCTCTTCCTAATTCACTTCTTCCCTCGGGAAACTGTCATCGACCTCTTGCACTTCAGCTCCGTGGTCCTCCTCAACATCCTCGACTGCGGGAGAGCATGATCCCTCAGAGACGCCCCAGCTGTACTCTCCTGGCCCATAGTACTGCCACATACGATTCACGTGTATCACTTTTGGGCATGACTTCCTGCCTCCCCGAATCCGATACGTTACATCTAACAGGTGGTCCAACACAATGTAAGGCCCATCCCATGAACTCCGCAGCTTCGGTAACTGTCCCTTCTTTTGTTGAGGATTGTATAACCAAACTTGATTGCCATCCTTGAAGCTCACCTCACTTGCCGTGGTATCATACTTGCACTTCATCACCTCTCCTGAAAATTTGAGGGCTTCTCACATTTGACGATGTACCTCATCCAGCCTTTCTTGAAGGTGCTTTGCATAGCTGGTGGTGTCTGTAGGCAGCTCTTCACCAGTGGTCTTCCCATTAACAAGTCAACAGGTAAGTGTAACTCGTGGCCCAACATCAGTTTTGCAGGGGTGTAGCCGGTAGACTCATGGGATCCAGAACGGTATGCCATCAACAACACAGGTAATTTCTGGTCCCATTCTGTTTGTTCATCTATGCAGTACTTGGCCAGTTCTTGTCACAGGGTTCAGTTGAATTTCTTCACCATCCCATCTGACTGTGGTTTTAGTGGGGTCGTCCTGGTCTTCCTGATCCCTAATAACTGGCAGCACTAACGGAACACAGCAGACTCAATGTTTCTACCCTGGTCTGAATGTAGCTCTTGTGGCATCCCAAAATGACAGAAGAACTGGTCAACGAACACCCAAGCAACCGTCGAAGCCTCTTGATCAGGGATGGCATAGGCTTCTGGCCACTTTGTGAAGTAGTCCATCGCGACACTTATATATCTGTTTCCTCTTCCGTGAATGGCAAAGGTCCAGCAGTGTCCACTGCAACTCTTTCCATCAGTGCACCCACTTGGTACAGCTGAAGAGGGCTGCACCCACGTTTCTTGGGTCCCTTCTTGCCGCAGCACACATCACAGGCCCGACACCACTCTTCAACATCCTGACGCATGCCAATCCAGTAGAACCTACGTCACAGCCGGCTTAGAGTTTTCTTCATTCCCAGGTGTCCACTGGTGATCTGGTTATGGGACTCATCCAAGATACAGTATCTGACCTCATCTTCTTCGGAACCACCAGTTGCCAATACTTGCTGAGGCCATCAGGTGTCTCCCACTGATGCTCCAGTAGTTCGTTATTCAAACGAAGAAGGTCCCACTGACTCCAGTAACTCTTGGTTGTGGGGCTCAACCTGGAAACTTCTTCCCGAGATGGTCGCATTGTACTCCACTGCGGCCACTCTGGCACTGGCAGTAAATCTGCATCCTCCACCAGCAACCTCTTCAGGTCTGCTTCATCTGACTTTGGCCCTGTCACTGTTATATGGCTGCATTTCTTGCTATGATCTTCCTTTTTCTTCTTCAGACACTCAGAACTGAAGTGTCCCACCTCACTACATGTCCAACATGCTCTTGTTACAACTGAAGACTTCCTTACACTACCCTGTTCTTGCTCCTTCTTCCATCTGTGACAATCCACTTTCTTGTGCCCCGGCTTCCTGCAGAACCAGCACCTCCACTGGTCTTCTCCTGTTTTCTCTTCCACTTGTAGCAGTCCTCTTTTCTGTGCCCTGGCTTCCAAAAGCACCAGCAACTTCCCTCAAATTTTTCCATTTCACATACCTGCCCCTTTCTTGTCTTCAATCCTTTACTATGACCTGTCTGAAAAGTGGACGTACTTGACCTGGCATAGGACTCAAACTCTAGAGCCCTGGCAAGTGCGTCTTGCATGCTTCTGGGTTGTGCCTGCTTCACCTGCACTTTCAACTCTGCACTGTCAAGAGCATTGATGAATTGGTCCATCAGTAGCATACCCAACAGGTTAGGTGCGCTCCAGGGTACGCCTTATATACCATACTCTCCAGGTCATGAGCAAGCTGCTGTACGGGTTCACCCCGAGCCCATACATGGCTCCGGAATCTTGCTCTGTAAACCTCAGTCTGGTACATGGTTCCATATCTGTGCTCCAGCACTTCTACTAGAGACTGATAACTGTTCTCCATCACTGACATCTGGCCCAGAATTTCCATTGCAGCACCCTTAATGCTAGTAGCAAGCCTTCTGCCTATCATCCCAACCATTCTGATCCGTAAGCAACTCGAACTGTGCATGGTAAGCTTCTCAAGATACTCTATCATCAAATTCCTGAGGTTTCTTTTTAATTGGACCCCTATTGTAGCCACGCACTTCATTGGTTTCGGGTCTAAAAACTGGGGCATCATAAATAAGGCCAGGACTTAAAACTTCTATATTCTCTACATTCTGATTATTCAACCCTGTAATGCTACGTTTAGATGCCTGGGATCCGTCAAGATTCACCATACACTGTCCACTTCTTTCATATGCTCCCTGTACACTAACCTGAGGTTCAGGAGTGCAATATTTCTCTACAGCCTACATTTTCTCACTAATTATCTTTACATGGTCAACTACATGCTTCAACTGACTATCTACAGGCTGTCTGCACTCCGTCACTTTTTCCGCACTAATTGTCTTCAACTGCTCGTCCACATGCTGTTTACACTCCATCACATTATTGCTTACCTCGTACATTTGTTGCTCTGGATTGGCATCTACTTCCTCCTTAAGCTGTTGCTGTTCTTCCTTCATTTCCCCCATGAATGCAGCTAACTGTCCTTGCACCCTCAGTTGTACTTCCCTCTGTTGCTCCTGTAATGCCTCTTGAAGTTGTTCATATCATTCCTTTTGTTCTTCATGTTGCGCCTGTAGTTGTTCACTCTGTGCTTGCAATTGTTCCTTGAGTTCTTTCTGTCCTTCTCTTTGGGCTTCTAGTTTTTCACTCTGTGCTTGCAGTTGTTCCTTGGGTTCTTTCTGTCCTTCATTCTATGCCTGTAATAATTGTTCTTTGAGGTCTTTCTGTGAAGCTTGTAATAACTTCATCATTGAAGCCAGGGTCACCTCCTCCTGCCCAGCTCGGGATCCTGTCTGCATATCAACTTGCTCCATGTCGAAGATTAGACTCACTGCAGCCCTGAAATTATCCCACACTCCTGACACCAGTGTTACGTCCCCGTCCCCACATTGCCACAAGCTCAAACAGCAGTAGTGCGGTATAGGAAGGACTTTGCCCAGTGAGTTGTTCTTCCTATGGTCAGCCTTTAGTGTACAGCACACAAGATCATCTGAGGCGAAGATAAACACTGGCTTCTTAAAGTTGACTGACTTTGTTATCCAAATAATTCCATTTAATGCTTTCCAACTTCATTCACTATTCACACAAGCACTGGAGCTATACAAATTTTACGAACTGCAGTTACACTTACTGCCTAACAACACTGCTTTCACAAGTACCGAAATATACAAACATCACTGACACTGCACCGACACCCAAATAAACTTCACTCAAACTGACTGAGACACAACTAATCCTTAACACTGCTAGTGTCTCATCCCCTTCCTTATATAAGCTTGAATTACTCGAGAATGACCTATTTCTCCACAGTTCTGGTATGTGCTGGTCCTAACCCACCACATGCCAGAGTCTTCTTACATTACATAACACTCTAAATCATTTACCAAATGAGTAAAATTACATAATTTAACGAACAATCACGTAAATAAAACATTACAGAGAAAAAGAGCATAAAAATTAATGCAAAACTTACGAAATAACTATGCTCACTAACAGCAGGCAAACTGGCAACTCTGACTCGTACTGTCAAACGCCTAGAATCAGTGAGACGCTTCTCGACTTCCCAACTGGCAAATCTTGCTACATAACCATATATATATATATATATATATATATATATATATAAACAAACATCGTGTGTTTTTCTTTTCGCAGCTAATTTTATTGGATGATGTGGTGGGTGGGGTAGTCTTCCTCTTTTCCATTCATTTTATCCTCTTTTCTAAGCGTAGGTTAGATCTTAGCATAATCAACTTCTCCAAGACGAAATTTCATCATGGGCCATTTGGTTTTCTCCTATCTGTACTTCCTATTGACAGTACACGTATGCATCATACCCGTATCAGCTTTTAGTTTCAAACCTTTCTGCTCACAAACATAATGCTCTGAAGCAGCACACAACATTGCCATACACCACTGCCAAGCAACACAGGATCATTAGCATACATCATATCTGAAATACTCCACGTCTATTGGTTTCTCACCAGCTTCAATAAAGAAGGAAGCAGAAGACTGTATATACAAGAATTGGAAGCGTTTATATTATGATTCAGCCACTTCAGCATTAGTAATAGTTGCACGAAAATGTGGGGTATTTGCAGAATCTGCAACAAGAATAATCTTCACATCAGTGTCATCCGGGACGACCCCAAGGGTCTGGTAGGGAGGATCGATGTGCCTAATGGCCAACAGGGACATGGGGGTGCCGGTGTAATGTCCAATTCCGACCCTCCCCTGAAAATTGTGACTCCTTGCGTTTATTGCGCATGCGCAGGCTGCCAGACGTATGACTCATTCGCAGCAAAAGTCCTGCTGAGAGAGGAACTAGCGGGATGATTGGTTATTTTGTACGTCAGTGAACTTGGAAACTTTGCCACCTAATTCCATGCTGATTTCACAATTCATCCCCATATTTTTTACTAGTTTAGTCTTATTTGCCATTATAAGGTCTCTTTCTCCTTTGATCTGTGTACAATGAACCTAATTCAGTGTGCAAAAATAACTTAAGAACAAATCCTCAGTAAACAAAAGTAGTTGTTTGTTGAGTAAGATTACCGACCGATATTTTCATTTTGGTCAGTTATGATCCTATTAAAGTTATTACAAGAGATTGACCTGCCTTACATGTAGTTTCTTTGAAATTATGTGTGAATGTAATCAGTGGTTTGAAGATGGTTAAGCAATTATCATAGATAACAAAGTTGCATAAGCTGTTGATCATGGTGAAGCATAGGTAGAAATGTCAATACAGTAAGACCTCACTATAATGGACTAATTGGGGCTCAGGCCAGTCCGAAATATGTGATTTTCCGATAAAAACGACATCCGGACTTACCCCTGGTAATCCGGACTTTTTCCGATATATCAGACATTAGTCCGGATTGCATCAGTGGTTTTCACCACCATTGCAGTATTGTACTGTGTTATACCTTTACTACTTTAATCAAACTGTATAGTAATACTGTACTGTGCACTGAAAAACATGTCTTTTACTTGTCTTATTGTGTTGAACATAGATGAAGTTGTCAGGCAGTCCGGACTGCTTTCTGGTTTTATCGGACTTTTTCCGATATACAGGAGTTTAGTCCGGTAGCTCCTCGAGTCCGATAAAAGCGAATTCCGGTCTACTGAAGTCCGTTATATCGAGGTTGTACTGTATATACGAAATGACAGAAACTGAGGTGGCGGTGGCTCGGTTGGTAGAGAGTTGGCCTGCAGTCCTAATTGACCCATGTTTAAATCCTCGCTGGGGCAGGGGACAGTTTGAGGATTTTACTTTCGTTAAATTAAGCTTTACTGATCTACCAGAAGACCCGCCGACATGTAAAAATACCCCCGCTAATACCAATACACCAGTCCTTTATGAGACAGCCCTAGGATGTATTCAATATGGACAGTGGGTGTTAGCGCCGAAGTGGTGACACGTAGAGGTGTATGGTATGTAGGAGGACTGCTGGGCCATGATAGCAGGCTGTGAAGCCTATGCCTAGAGTTGGACACATAAAAAAAAAAATATATAGAATTTAAAAAGGAATTCCAAGAGATTTTGTTCAGAAACCATCTGACAGTCGATTCAGTGACTATAGTTGTGGGAAACGTGCAGAAACCACGAGATATTGCACTTTTAGTAAAGCATAATAACCTGAGTTTTCTTGTTGTTGTTGTTGCTGGCACCTACTCCAATCCGGGAGTTCTTGTCTTTAGCCCCTTAACCACGTGGTTGTCAGAGGCAGGCGCGCCGTGCCCATCCCGCAGGGCAAATCCCTCGCTCTGAATAACTTTTAAAAAATATTTGCCAGAAATCAGTTATTAGTCCTAGAATATTATAATTATATATGCATATGGCACATACCTTCAGCTTTCTCCTGGGATGTTTTTTTTAGCACTCGTCGACTACCGTAGGACTTGTGGAGACTTCTGAAGTTGGGTAACTAAGTCTCCACTTTACACTTCCCGACATCCCGTAATATGAATACCACTGCCTGATACTATCTTTAGAAACACTATTCAATGATTTCCAAGTAGTTTGGAACTCATACTTAAAAAAAAAAACTGTGAAAGCAACGTAAAATACGAGCTCGTACGAGCCTCCCAGTCGCGCTAATTCGCTGCTCGTATTCTGTTATTTCTTATTCATATACACACTCACACTTTATTATTTCTAGTACTTTATTACACTTATATACATCTACAGTCCTTTGCCGCTTCAAACACAATGTTTAGTAGGAGCAGAGGTCACAGGGCCTTTTATAATCGGCGCAAAAGCGGCAGAAATGGAGAGGCGCGACTGTGACTTGCAACCAGCTTGAAGGACGACAGTGAACTGAGATGTACATATCTCGGTAGCCAAGAGTTGAAAATGTCAGCTGCTAATGTATATGCTAAGAAATAAGTCGTAGGAAATCTAGACAATACATAATAAATTAGGTAGTTCCAGGTGAATATAAATATCACTCAGGCTTCTCCCTTCCTTTCTTATATACATTTATATTACGAGAATAGCTCATACGGCATATTTCATGTGGAAAAAAGCAAGGAAAATTAGCGAATGAGTGCATGCTGGATGTTGCCAAGTGATAATTAGCCAATTCCACGTGTATGGCACTATCAGTTACCTTATTTTAAAAAAATATATATATTATTTTGTATAAGAATAGGGTATAGGGCTCATTTGAATGGATGAAAGCAGTGGAAAAATCCGGGGAAGATTTACTTATAACAGAGCGGCTGACCAGACGACACGAGGGGTAATGGAGGGGAGGTAGGGAGGGGAGTCTGGAATGGGGGAAGATGGCTAAATTGTCAACAATGGATGAGAGTACTGATGACATTAGCAGCTCTGACTATTGTTGGACATTGGCAGTGCTGATAGATGATACAAGTCACCACCTGAAAGCCCGGGCAAATTCAAAACAACACAGAATCACAAAAGTGACGCCCCGCAGTATGATCCATTGTGCCCGAGCGTCATGGAAGTGACGACCCGCGGTTAAGGGGTTAAACAAGATGGCTTGATTTTTTTATCAGTATCTATTGTTCATTATGTTGTTCCTTATATTCATAATTACTTATCTTTGTGTCAGTATTCTTTCCACTGTATTTGCTACTACCTGTAATTCATTTTGTTTTAGTATTTCTATTATTGATTCTTTTCCTTTAATTTCTCTTGTTATATCATTGTATGCTTCACATATGATGTTACACTTTCATTGATGTCATTTTCATTGTTCGACAGCTTCAGAAGAAATATATTGGAAAGAAAAGGGAATTGTATTTTGTTTTTGTTGATTTGGAAAAGGCCTTTGAAAGAGTCCCTAAAGAGGTGGTGAAGTGGGCAATGAGAAAGCTAGGGTTGGAAGAGTGGCTGGTTAGGGTGGTTATGGCCATGAACGTGGGTGCTCACACCCAGGTAAGAGTAAATGGAGTTTTGAGTGATGAGTTTTCCGTGAATGTTGGTGTGCATCAGGAGTCAGTTTTGAATCCCTTGTTGTTTATCGTGGTGCTTGAAGCCCTCTCACGTGACTTCAGAGATGGACTCCCATGGGAGATGTTGTATGCTGATGATTTGGTGTTGACTGCAGAGAATGAAAAGGACACGGAGGAAAGATTTAAGAAGTGGAGAGATGGTATGGGGCACAAGGGCTTAAGGGTAAATGCAGATAAAACAAAAGTGATGATATCTAGGGTTGGTGGCGGTACAATCAGAGGAGAGGGAGAGTGGCCATGTGCAGTTTGCCACAAGGGTGTGGGAAGTAATTCCATCTTGTGTAGTGTTTGTGATAAACGGGTGCACAAGAGATGTAGTGGTATTAGAGGTAGACTGCGAGATAATGCTGATTTCATGTGTGCGGCATGTCGGGGAGAGCAGGTGGAGATTGTTAGGCGTGAGAGGGTTGAACTTGCTGGTGAGTCTCTTGAGTGTGTGGAGGAGTTTTGTTATGTGGGAGACATGTTATGTGCCGGAGGTGGGGCTGGAGTTAGCTCGGTTGCTAGAGTGAGAAGTGGTTAGAAGTTCAGGGAGCTGTTGCCCCTCCTGACATTGAGGGGACTCTCCTTACATGCTAAGGGGTCTTTGTATGCAGCATGTGTTAGGAGTGTGATGCTGTATGGTAGTGAGACCTGGGCAGTAAAGGAAGAGGATATTCGCAGGTTTAAACGTACAGAAATGACAATGATTAGGTGGATGTGCAGTGCGTCCCTGCATGCAAGGCCTGGGGTGGCTGGGTTTGCGATGGAAGAGTTAAGAGGTACGATGGGACTGGAGTGTATTGGTGTTGTGATGAGGAGAGGTAGGCTGAGGTGGTTTGGACATGTGGAGAGGATGGAGGAGGATAATTGGGTACAGAGTGTGAGAAGTGTTAATATTTGGGAAGGGGTTGGGAGGGGTAGACCGAGAAAGACTTGGGACGAGGTCATTAAATGTGACTTAAGGGTTAAGGGACTGAACAGGGAGGCTGCCAAAGATCGAGCAGCATGGAGAACCGCCATTAGGTGACCAAGGCCGACGCATGCAAGCATGTTGGAGCTTTCAAAAACGAAACAAAACGAAATGATTGTCATTCTCTTCCTGACACATGTCACATATTAGGTTAGGCTCATAATTATTCTTATAATTTTCCTTCACTTCTAGCATTTTGGTTCGCATCAAAAATATTATCTTTGCACTTTCAAACTCTAGTTTCTCTAAGTATCTTTGTAGACCTATTTCTTGTTCCACTGATTCCCTTGTCTTACTCCCTTTTCTCATATCTTCACAAATTTCTTTATTTTTTGTCATTATTTTTTCTTTTATTACCCTTTTTGCTACTCTCTCTTCTTATGTTTCTATGCATTCTGGTATGCTGTACTTTTCATAAAGTCTTTTACTTCTCTCATGTACTCTTTCAAAATCTTCATAATGTTTTCTCATCTTTACTTCAACAGCATCTTCTTCCCTATTCTTGAGGTCAATGTAATCAAGTTTTCTCTGGTTAATTTTGTGTTCTATTTTTACTTCCTTTGTTTTACTTAGTAAAGCACATTTCAGTGCTGTCCTTGGGACTTTGATTAATTTTGTCCAGTACTGAGTTTGAACACTAAGGTTTCTTTTCTTTTTCTCTTAATGTTTTCCCGCTTTCCACTCCAAACAACATTATTGGTAATACACAGATATTAAATAATTTTAGCCCAATTTTAATTCAACTTTTTTTAGTTTTTTTATTTATAATATTAATACATTCATTTGCCGCTACCCTTGCTTTAAGTACCATATTTTCCACTTCATTATTCTGCTTCCCTCTTTCTTGTATAATTTTTCCCAGGTATTTATGATTGTGTTATTATAATTTCTTTACCATTTATCTTTACTGTTTTTCCCTTCCCAACTAATGCTGATTGCTTTGTTTTATGTTCATTTAATTATAGTCTTTATAATTTTATAAATACTTCTATTGTGATAACTCTATCCTGTATTTTGAAATTTTCATCTATTGCCATGATATCATCGAAATATTAATGGGCTGATCCATACATTTCCTATCTTCCAGGTATTTTTTTTTTCCATCATCATTCTGCTTAGTGAATCCATAGTTATTGAGCTTATCTTGGCCCCTAGCACTGATCCCTGTCTTATCATCTCCTGTACATTAACTCCATTACATTACCCAATTTCTGTCATTGGTATCAATTCATTTTTCATATTAATTTCATATATCATTCTCCAGTTTTTACCCTTTATACCCTTTAGCCATAACTCCTTCATTACTTCCTTTAATACCATTTTGTCAAAGCACTTAGATACATCAAAATATACTGCTGTTACTTCTTTCTTTCTTTGTTGTGCTTGTTCAATAATATTTCTTATTAAAAAATGATGTTCCCTCACTCATTTTCCTTTTCTTGCTCCGCACTGATAATCACTTATGTTCTCCAGCTTTTCTGTCTCCATTTCTATTATTTTCTCCATCATTTTCATTAGGTATGAGTTCAGTATCAATCCTCTATAATTGTTTAAATCTTTCTTGTTACCTTTTCCCTTATATATATTTTTTATGTATGCCTTGTGCCATTCATTTGGTATAATTTCCCTCATATATTTTCATCATTATTCTTATTATTGAATCCTTCATACTTCTCCCACATCTTTTTATCATTTTATTGCTAATTTTATCTGGGCCAGTTGCTTTACCTGTCTTTAGCTTTGTAATTACCATTTTCTCCTCTTCCTCACTTAAATTGTCCTCTTCTCTGTTTTCATACATCCAACATTCTCTTATCATACTCTCTAAGCATTCTGTGTATTCCTCATATCCTTTTGTTACTTCATTTGTATATCTCTTTATAGTATTCCGTGACTCTTTCTTTGATCTTTTCTGGGTTTCTTATATCATTTCCATCTTTATCTATCACTATATACTGCCATCCATCCTACTCACACACCCCATCTCATATATTTCTCTCCAAGCATCCCTCTAGCTCATCCTTGGTCTCTCCCTCTTACTTTCCAAGTCAGACTCTCAATTTCTAGCTTCTTATCTTGGCCAAACCATCTCATTATTTGTACTGCCATTTTCATTTACATATTTTTTGTTGCAGGTAAAAATAGCAACAGTTATACAATATGAAGGCCTCTGTATTTAAGTTGAATTGAACAGGTAAGAACCATCCTGATTTACCAGAAATGGGTTTGCTAAGTAGATGTGGATTTATGCTGAAAAAAATTTGATGGTTAAACACTAGTGCTAATTATAATTTTTTTTGGTGGTTGCATTTTATAATTGAACTGTAAGCCATTCTTTGTTTCACCTAAAGCAATACTCTACTGGCAGCACTGCTGGACTTCAACCTTTCAGCATAGGCTATTCACTTCTGGCCAACATTTTCACTAAATCAAATAAGTATTGGAGGTTTGATATGGTATGGCACACCACTACTTACTTCTAAATTAAATGAAGGTCCAAAGAGTCTAATGAATAAAGGCAGGAGCTGCAGGAGACAGGAAAGAACATACAAGAGTGAAAAAAATAGGTGGAAGGAAACTGACAAAGAGTTTAGAAGTTAACAGAAGTTTTGTTTGATAAATAATGTAATTATTTGCAGATGATACATTTCTTTCCTTGGTGATGGTAAATGAATAGTGCTTGGCATAAGCTTTAGGAGCTGTATGTGAGATCAAATTTAACAGTGTAAGAGAGCATCATTATTATTTTAGAGGAATGAAATTAATGACTGTCCAGTGATTCTGATTGGCTATTCAGAGGAATACATTATGAATGACAGTAAATATTTTCTTAGGTAGTGTGATGAAGAAAATAAAAGCACTGACATTATTTTCAAGATGTACAACAAGGAATGGGACTTGTAGTTTATTGTAGCTAGGTAGCGGTAAGGAGACCAGTATGAATGGAAGTAAAGAAGTCAGTGCTTGACAGTACACTAAAACAAGTCCATCATGTGTATAAGGAGTGGCTGGATGTTACCGAGTCAGAGTCGAGGCCATGGTAGTGAACCATATGAATTGGCTTCTGGATTAACATGAAGATGCCTAGGCAAACCAAGGAAGTTTACAGTGTTATGTTGGTGTGGAAGCTTCTAAAAGATCCACAAGGGATGCTTTGATGTGGTTCAGCAATACAGAATAAACAGAGGGTGATTTAAACTAGGAGAGTGTATGAGTAAAGAGGAAGGATTGAGAGGAACAGAAATACTGAAGGTGAGGTGGAGGGATGGAATGGACAGGTATGTCAGAGTGATCTAGCACAACTATGAGGTGGAGGGATGGAATGGAGAGGTATGTCAGAGTGATCTAGCACACCTATATCACTTTGGCATCTGCTGACTGGAGACAGATTGGCATGGAGACAATACAGCTGAGACCTGCTAGTCAGAGACTGGGGCATCTGTCTGTAGATACAGCTGGTGAAGTTTGCCAGTACAGTATTTCATCAATAAGAACTCAAAGTGGGAGGACTGTTTATTCTGGTGAAAGCTTGTACAGTACTGTATGAAGATGCTCTTTTCTTGAATGTAATATAAGAGGTACTTAAGTCTACATAAGAAGTGAGAATTCCACAGTTATTGGTAAAGCCTTCACTGTGAACTAAAGAAAAATAATTTGCAGGACACAATTTCCATTTTAAAGCACCCATCGGTAATGCAAGGTTCCTTGGTATACAAGGATGAGTGGTGTACCTTATCTGTTGACCTTCATTATATATTATTTTGCTCTAGTAAACACTACTGGAAGTTTTATCAGTGCCATGTAATTAAACTTCCATTATACTGTATTTATTAATACTGTATCTTATTTTGCTATAGTACGCACTAATGGATGTTGTACCAGTGCCATTTCTTTATACTTTCATTCAGTATTCACCAGCCTTCAGGACCTGTTCCACACCAGCTCCCTTTGCTGAACCTTTTCAATGTTTTCATTATTACAGACATTGGGCCAACATACAATCATAAATCAAACCTCTACTTCCAACTGTCTGCACCACAACACATGCATGTTAAGTTAAGATACCACCTCTTCTATTTCCCTCCCCCTTTATTTTTGTGAATGGAGGACACCTGTAAGTTGGTGCATGGATTATTTTTAATTTTAATTTATTTTTCCTTCCTCTGTTCATCCTCTTAAAGATAGAAGTAATACTGTACTTTTATTTAGTACACACTATTCAAAATTGTACCAGTCCTATTTCTTTCTATTTTCAGTAAATAGATTATTACAATCCCTCTTCTTTCTTTCCCCTTTCCTTCTGACTATTGGTGACTCTACACTGAGTGACAAGCCAAGTTGTTTCCTGTACACCAGGAAACCATTTACTATGCTGGGTGGTAACCATGTAACCATATTAAGGCATCTGATGGTTTAGTGGGTAATCAAGGCACTCCAATCAGATTAAGTCTGTGTAGGTTTATATCCAAGGGATGGTTGGGGTTTATTGCTCACGTGATGAAACTCAGGGATAAGTGAGGCTAGTCACTCTCATCTTAAAAGACCAACTTACCTAACCCTGGACTTTGCTCCTGATGGGGCAACATAGGATTGGATGATGGATGGATGGATGGAAATACAGTACTTCTTTGCTTTTATAAACACTAGTGGAAATTGTACCAGTGTTTTCCACCTATTTTTTCACTCTTGTATGTTCTTTCCTGTCTACTGCAGCTCCTGCCTTCATTCATTAGACTCTTTGGACCTTCATTCAATCTAAAAGTAAGTAGTGGTGTGCCTTAGCATGTCAAATCTCCAATACTTATTTGATTTAGTGAAAATGTTGGCCAGAAGTGAATAGTCTATGCTGAAAGGCTCAAGTTCAGCAGTGCTACCAGTAGAGTACTGTTTTTGGTGAAACAAAGAATGGCTTACAGTTCAATTATAAAATGCAACCACCACAAAAAATATAATTAGTTTTACTGCTTAACCATCAAATTTTTTTCAGCATAAATCCACATCTATTTAGCAAACCCATTTCTGTTAAATCAGGATGGTTCTTACCTGCTCAACTTAAAAACAGAGGCCTTCATAATGTATAACTGTTGCTATTCTTACCTGCAACAAAAAATATGTAAATGAAAATGACAGTACAAAGAAAATAGAAATTGAGAGTCTGACTTGGAAAGTAAGAGGGGGAGACCAAGGATGAGCAAGAGGGATTCATGGAGATAAATATATGAGATGGGTGTGTGTGAGTAGGAGGGATGGCAGGCAATGACAAGAAAACTCAGGTTATTATGCTTTTTTAAAAGAGCAATATCTCGTGGTTTCTGCACGTTTCCTTGAACTATAGTCACTGAATCAACTGTCAGATGGTTTCTGAACAAAATCTCTTGTAATTCCATTTTAAATTCTATATGTAACCTCGCTTTCTGTCATTTCATATATATAGTAATCCCTCCACTATTCGATGTAATAGAGACAAAGGCATGTCCGGACAGTGGTTTTGTCTGAATATTGGTCCTGAAGCTCCAGCACTGGTCATTCATGACCCTAACCTAACCTAACCTAAATCAGAAAACTACCTTCCTACCTCCCTACCAGACATGTATAGCACTTATTTAGGTCCCTTTTCACATAAATAACTTGCCACCATAGTATAAGTAAGTATCGGACATGGAAATCATCTTTTCTCACATTTTATGCCCTAAATTATTGGATACAAAGCATCAAATACAGTAAATGATGCAAATTGTTACCAGAAAAATGGTTAGGTTAGGTTAGGTTATGACCGGACATGAAATTCACTGGCATTCACCTTTTTCATAGCTGGTCCACTTAAAAACCATGCATGAAAATATTAAATTGAAAGCAGGAAATTGTGATTAACGTTTAGGGTAATTTTTTAACCCATTTACAGCATGATGAAAACAGGTTAGACACGAAAATCTTTATGATAATCATCTTTCACACAGATCAATGGCATTCATCTTTTTCATAGATGGTGCACTAAAAAACCATGCTTGAAAAAATTAAATTGAAAGCAGGAAATTATGATTAACATTTAGGGTAATTTTTTAACCCATTTGCAGCATGATGAAACCAGGTTAGACATGAAAATCTTTATGGTAATCATCTTGCACACAAATCAATGGCATTCACCTTTTTCATAGCTGATGCACTTAAAAACCATGCATGAAAAAATTAAATTGAAAGCAAGAAATTATGAGTAACATTTAGGGTAATTTTTTAACCCATTTACAGCATGATGAAAACAGGTTAGACATGAAAATTTTTATGGTAATCATCTTGCACACAAATCAATGACATTCACCTTTTTCATAGCTGGTGCACTTAAAAACCATGCATGAAAAAATTAAATTGAAAGCAGGAAATTATGATTAATATTTAGGGTAATTTTTTAACCCATTTACAGCATGCTGAAAACAGGTTAGCCATGAAAATCTTTATGGTAATCATCTTACACACAAATCAAAGGCATTCACCTTTTTCATAGCTGGTGCACTTAAAAACCATGCATGAAAAAATTTAATTGAAAGCAGGAAATTATGATAAACATTTAGGGTAATTTTTTAACCCATTTACAGCATGCTGAAAACAGGTTAGACATGAAAATCATTATGGAAATCATCTTTCACACAGTTTATGCATGAGATTAATGATATGGAAAGAACAAAACAAGGAATTTTGATGAAGTTAGGGTACTTCCGAGAATGATGCCGCCGTTCTCATGTACAACCCGCTCGGTCTTCTCAGACTCTGACAGGAAGACCTTGCACCTCTCACACTTTAGCACTTCCGGTGGACTTTACACTCACATGGACTTCTCACCAGCACTTCTCACAGGCACTTTCCACAACGTTTTCTTTCGCATACCATGCATCACAACACTTCACTGCACTATACATAACAGTAAATTCCCTTGTGGCCTAGTGACGAGTCCTGGAGAATTTATTCAATCTCAGCATACTTAAGAGTAAACATCACCTTCCTCTCCATGTTTCGTCTTGTCATCGAAGCGAAATCAGCCGTGTACTGCTGTAGTTTGTCTCGGGACTTCTTGATATCAACAAAGTGGAGCGAGGGAGGTTGAACTCACGTAGGATCCATGATGATGGCCACCCGGCGTCCACCTTCTCCAATACCTCCCTCTTCTTCTCCAGAGTCAGAACCACTTTCTTCCTCTTCTCAGGTGGCTGGGCCATCATCACACACATGATGAAGAAGGTGAAGAGAGCATCATCAAGCCCTGAAGGAGGTAGGGTATCACCACAAAACCAATCACTTCAGCCGCCATTTTCAGAGCGTGTTTACGAGCCAGCAGCAGAGCAGGAAATGAGACCGACAGAGAGGCGCGAGGCGCGAAAACAGCCAATAAGCTCACGTGGGAAATTAAAACTGAAGCTGTCCAAAAAAAATTGTTTTTTTTTCGAATTTTTGGGCACTTTGGGGGTCGGACAGCCCACGATGTCCGAATAGTGATGCATCTGAATGCTGGGCATCCAAATAGTAGAGAGATTACTTTGACATTTTTACCTATGCTTCACCATGATCAACAGCTTATGCAACTTCGTTATCGTTGGTAACTGCTTAACCGTCTCCAAACCACTGATTACATTCACACATAATTTAAAAAAACTATATGCAAGGCAGGTCAATTTCTTGTAATAACTTTAATAGGGTCATAACTATGATCAAAATGAAAATACCGGTCGGTAATCTTACTCAAAGAGCAACTACTTTTGTTTACTGAGGATTCGTCCTTAAGTTATTTTTGGCACACCGAATTAGGTTCATTGTACACACATCAAAGGAGAAAGAGACCTTAAAATGGCAAATAAGACTAAACTAATAAAAAATATGGGAATGAATTGTGAAATCAGCACGGAATTAGGTGGCAAAATTTCCGAGTTCACTGACGTACGAAATAACCAATTATCCGACTAGTTCCTCTCTCTGCAGGACTTTTGCTGCGAATGAGTCGTACGTCTGGCAGCCGACGGTGCATGAGCAATTTTCAGGGGAGGAGACAGGATTTGACACTACACCGTTATTGCTGTGTCAGCACCCCCATCATCATCATACACACCCCCAGCACCACTCACTCCAAACACTACCACCAAAGGTTTTCGTCACGTCTGTTTCAAGAGACTGAATTACAGCTTTTATCGTTGTTTTAGAAATCTTCATCATCCTATTTTCACTATTAGAAATGAGATGAGTTATGACGAAAACAAATGGGATAACACACCTTTCATTAACCCGCCGAGTCCCACCGACGTACGATGCATGTCGCTAGTTTTTTCTGCGGAGAGACCCAGTGACGTGCATCGTACATCACTCAGTTGCAAGGCCCATTGTGTGCACATTTTTCAACATTCGCGGGTGTGATTTTTGGTAGATATATATGGGAGACATTCCTCTACCTTGTCAGCGGGGATACTGCCTGGCCCTACCAAACTCCCCTTCCCCCCCCATAGTGGGCAATTCACCTGTTAGCTGTAACCTGGCCAGTAAAGGCATGTTGTCCCAAGGTTTCTCCAATGACGAAATCCACGGTGGAAGTGATTCCTAAATTGGAGGCCAAAGAAACAAAGAAGCTAGAGGTAGAAACAAACAAAAGTGATGAGGTGATAATGTCGTAAAAGAAGGTGCCATATACTGGGGTTTTGGGTGAGTGAACAATGCACAATGCTTATAAATGCCTATATTATTGTGTGAAAACCAATATAGACTTGTACTATAGTGGTACAGACTTAAAGTGGCGCGTTGGGTGGGGCCGGACCCAGTGTTGCCACGTGTTCCATACCCTCTCTCTCTCTCTCTCTCTCTCTCTCTCCTGTGGGATGTGTGTCTCCAATTCTGTTTCTTTTATGAGTGACTTATAAACTTGTGCTTTCATTTCTTTCTTTTGNTTCTCACTCTCTCTCTCTCTCTCTCTCTCTCTCTCTCTCTCTCTCCTGTGGGATGTGTGTCTCCAATTTTGTTTCTTTTATGAGTGACTTATAAACTTGTGCTTTCATTTCTTTCTTTTGTTTTTATTAAATATAATTTAGATTTTTTTAAAAATATTATTTTTTACATATAGAGCCAGATGACCTTGCTGTTGTGGCGCCATGATTTGTTTTCTTTCATTCAGTCAAAAGTCAGGCCAGGAGCAGTGTTGAATGGATTGTCAGGCTGAGGGAGAGATGGAGGAAGGAAGGAAGAAGGGAGGAAAAGAATGATTGAATGAATTGACGATCAAATGAGTATTGACACGAGGAAACTTTCCCCAGCTGAGATTGGGTCTGTGTGTTGCCGGACACGAGAGTTTAATGTTTTTTTTTTTTACTAAGAAATTGGAATATTTTTACTTATATTTCTGCACATTATCTTATAATCATAACTGTGACATTATTACCCACCCCAGAACTACGGTAAAAGCAAATAAAAGTGACAACATTTTTTTTTCTAGCAACGCTGTAAAATATTTATGCCGCGTTTCTGGATTGCCGTATAAATATTTAATGCATAAGAAGTTTTCTGTTCTTCCATGTATTATAATACATATGTTAAAATTTATATGTGTTTACATTATTTGCGATGCCTCTTACAAATATAACAGCCGTTTCACATCGCGAGTTTGGGAAACTTACAAACACTGTACACAGAGTCCGGCCCCACCCAACGCGCCACCTTAAGTTTCGACCACTATACACATAAATTCGTACCAAATAAATGAAACAAATACGTAATTTAAAGTGGCTTGAATTAGTTAACCCTTCCATAGTTCGTTTTCTTTAGCCAGGTACCCTGAAAAAGAAGGAAAACATAAGGTTGAGTGACACCTGTATAAACATTTCTAACTTCAGGATCGTGATTTCTCTTTGAATTTTCGATGTTTCTCACCAAAAGCGAAGGTTTCAGCCAAAACAAAAAGTCGAAAATCGGTCGGGACCTCGGGGTAGGCTGGGTAAAAAACCGGTCGGGACTGGACGGGTTAACAGTACAAGCTGTTTCAAAATATTGTACATAATAAACAGTACTGTTTAGTCGTCTGTGCCTCATTCTATGTGTGTGTGGGGGGGGGGGGGGGTTGTAAGTCCTTATCCAACTCCTGAGACAGACTACACTAAGTCAGGCTTGGGTATGTGGGTGCGTGGGAGGGTAGTAGAGATATAGGTCCATGGCGTAAATAGGTCCATGGTGAGAAGTCCCTGTGGGAAGATAGATCTAGGGGAAATATATCTTGGGGAATTGGGCCAAGTAGGAAAGCAAATCTAGTGGACTAAAACAGGTTCGTAAGGGAAGGATGTGCATGGGAGAAAATAAGTACATGTAGGGATTTGGTGTTTCTTCATGGGGAGAAAATAGGTCCATTGGGTGATTAGACTCAAGGGAGGAAATAGGTCGAAGGGAGAAAATCCAACCAAAGTAGAAAATAAAGCCATGGGTAAAATGCATCCAAGGGGAGAAGCAGGCCCATGGAATGAAAATAAGTTGAAGAAAATCGGTCTGTTGTGGAAAATATGTGGACATGTCCATGAGAGAAAACAGGCTGATGTGAAAAAGATTATGACCTTGGGGGAAAATGGATCCATACGGATAATATGAGCATGTACAAGATAGGTCCATGGGAAAAATAGATCCATAGGGTAAAGCATGCCCAAAGGGAAAAGAGATCGATGTGGAAATATTCATTACTATGGATACTTGTCTATAGCAAAAAAAAAAAAAAAAAAAAGAAAAAGAAAGAAATAGAGGCAGATAGGTGGTTTTGTGGCTGACACCTCGGGGTTGTAGTTGGTGACGGGTTTACGTACTATTATCTTCTGAAACACAGTGTACGTACATGCCTGGTCTGCCACATTATGTGTTCAATACTTTGGAAAAATATCACCAAACATCACATTATTCTTTAAAATTTAATGCTTAATCCTACTTGAGAAACAATTCACATTCGATTTTGTATGTGTTCAAACTATTAAGTACAATGGTAACATATGTATTTAATTTTACTACTAGTGCAGCCAGATAATGCTGACAAGATTTAAAGAGATTTTAACTCAAAGTATAGATATATAAATTTAAAAATCCGAGAAAGGTATAGTTCATTTGACTCCATGCCTGCATTTATCTCTCAGTGCTGCCAGTGGCCAGATCCCGAGATGTGAACCTTGAACCACAGTGTATTAGCAGGATTCGAAACTTTCACTTTTCGAGTTGGTGAGAGGGGGGGGAGTGGCAATTTACAGTATGTATGAGTGTGTAGAGATGATTCAAGGATGTGGTTTTGGAGCTGAGAGAGATAGCAAAGTAAGATGCAATCACTTCAGTGCTGAGGGAGCAATTTGAGTATAATATTATAGCAATGAGAGAACTAAAGATTTTCTACACGCAACAAAATTAAGCCATTAATAGCATATATTGGTGCTATTGCATATATAGATGGTATTCCACAATTGTGCTTTAGAGGTCGAGCATTAATTTTTTCTTCTTTCTTCCTTTTTTTTCAAAACTTAAATTCTTTTCCTGTAGGGTTTTGTATGATTGCATGGTGGGTGGGGGAGAGCCACCCACTTTTCCCTCTTTTTTTCTCACAAACCTTTTGATCCTACTAGACTCAGTCGTTTTTAATTTTAAACAGTTAACTTTGTTATGGGCCAATGGGCCTCCTGTAATCTCTACTTCCAATTCATTCCTATTTACTCTCTCTCTCTCTCTCTCTCTCTCTCTCTCTCTCTCTCTCTCTCTCACTCACTTTGCATCCCTACCCTTGTAAGTACATTCCTTTCTTCAACACCTAATCCCACTGTTTTCCTTCCATCCTTCCTTTTCCCCACTTATTCTTACCAGTCCCACACTCTTTTTTCTAAAATTGCCATATAAAAACGCATATTCAGTTCCATCCATACTGATGCCTAGAAAGAGCTCAGGTCAGATCGAAACTCTTGGTTCTTTCTTACATCTTTATTCATAACTTATGTTTAACTTTCTTGTTATGCTACCTATTTGTGGGACGGTTTTTCGTCCCTCAAATACGCAGGTTACAGCGGGTTCGTATTCAAGACCGGGTCGGCAATTCTAAGGAAAGGACTGGACACAAAAACAAGGCAGTAAATTGCTATACACATGTATTACAATATCTTCCCAGAAACAAAATTTACATCTATAGATACACTAGATGCTGGGCTGGCCGGAAACGGGTTAACACAAGGTTTTACTTGACTAGAAATCTGTCTCTATACCGGCATAGGGAAAGTATGGTAATATTTACCGAGCACTTATGGCACTTAGACTGCACTTTTAATTCAGGACACAGGAAAGCACTTGCTACAATTTCCCAATCTAGTATAGCACTGGATGGCACCGATACACAGACACAATTACGTTAACACCTGGTGTCAATAGACACCTGGCCGGAAGCCTACCTCGAATGGAGTCTGCCGCGCTACAATACACTGTGAGGGGGGGGGACTGAGGTGTTTTAGGGAGACACTTGGAGACAACTACTGTATTGTGACTTACGTCCCTGGACACTGGGGCGGGAGGAGGTTTAATGCACAGGAGGGGGGGGGGAGGCATGTTTGGTATAAGACAATTTCTTTTACTTATCACCATGGTGTTTCACTTGTGTTCCTGTGCACTGGGAAGGGAGAAGTTATAATGAACAAAGGAATGGCACAATCGATATGATATTATTGTTCTGTTGGTCACTGGGTGTTTCGTTCACTGGAGGATGAACCGGACTCCACTCATGATATAGCTAGGCCACAAATACTAGTGGGCTCGTCCAATCTTATACTCTGGGCTCCTGGTCACTTTACCACTAGAATACACTATAAGGAATAACTCGCGTGGTATATACTAACGTACACAAACATCTGGGTTTAGAAAGCACACACTTAAAGTCCACTTGCTTCAATATCACTGGCGAGCCACAGGTCAATTCCTCCGTCCAGAGGAGTGACAGAGTGACACGCCCTGGGTGGGACCCTGCACGTAGTCGTGGGGCTAAGGGCTCGGCCCGAAGAGAGCCAGGAGACGGGTCCAAAGTCGAGTCTGAGAGAGACTTGGAGTGGTCCCACCAACAAGTAAGTCACACCCTGGTGCCTGGGGCAACTTCTGGGGTGACTGGAGACCAAGGACACTGGAACTCGGGATGGCTGGACTACGGCAACGGCTGGAGGGCGGCGGCGCCGTCAGTGTTGCAACACGGGAACCTCGGGCTGGGGGTGACAGTGGACCGGTCTGGGCATCGGCTGCCACATCTGCTGGGGCTCCGCCTCGGCTGCTGCTGCTCACACTGGTGGAGTCGCAGGTGTCAGGGGGAAAAATGATAATGTGTTTATGGACACTAGGAATAACTATCGAGTCGATTATCACGAGAGAATCGACTCGTGAAATTAAGTAGCAGTTTCACTTTTATGCTGTCTTACTTCGCCAATTCTCTAGAGTCGAGAATTTATAAACTTTCTCAACAGTACACAGCAGAGATAAACGCTCAAGAAGGCTGTATTACTATACTGTTGGCCTCTGAGAAAGTTGGTTTCTCCCCTCAACATTCAAATAATAATAATAATAATAATAATAAACAGGATCTTGGCTGAATCAAACTCATAGCTGGCACAACGGATTTTAAAAATCAGTATCAAGAGCTGGCCTAAGTACCAATTGTGATTAATATAAGAAGTTGTGCTAACTCGGAGTAGCAAAAGTGTACTAAATATGTGGGGAAATCAAACACGACTGTTACATTTAACAAAGCTCAAGAAAATGAACTGTAAATTTATTAATTACAAGAAAATAAATTCATGTTACATGAATCTATTCAAAATCAAAGAAAGGGAAATGCACTCACTCAAGCACTCAGACAAATAACTAAATAAAACACTGAGCTAAATAACTAAAGAACCTTAAACCTAGGAAAAACAAAAGAAATACTAATCAGTAATGAGACCGTCGCTAATACAGTCGATCACCAGGCTGGTGAGAGCTTCGGGAATTCACGCCAATACAGCCGAGACTTCTGAGATCGCTAAGAAAAGAGACCCG
This sequence comes from Birgus latro, assembly GCA_018397915.1. Classification (NCBI taxonomy): domain Eukaryota; kingdom Metazoa; phylum Arthropoda; class Malacostraca; order Decapoda; family Coenobitidae; genus Birgus; species Birgus latro. The sequence goes on from JAGKTI010012787.1 coordinate 23,637, forward strand.
CTCAAGCTTTGCGCACAGCACACCCACACTCCGAGACTGTCACTTGGATGACTGACTCGATGCTTGATCTAAACAGAGGCATCGTGTGAAATGGGCGTGGCCACCTAACGGCTACGGAGGCAAAAACAACAATTCAGAAATTATAGTTCAGAGGAATGCAATGTCTGTACATAAAGACAGTCACTCGCAAAAGAATGACAGAAAGTTTTGAAAATTGATGCAAATATAAGTACACGAGTGGACGGTTGAGAGAATGGCGAATTCTCATGGACTTCAGAACTATTCATCGTTCCTACAAATCACTCAATGTCACAATTTACAATACATAATTCCACGATGTAGAAAATTCGTGACATTTCGCCCCTGGAAAATCAAATTTTTCCCTGGAAAAAATTTAACATTATA
>JAGKTI010012788.1:0-24038 GCA_018397915.1 Birgus latro
ACACACACACACATCGTACTTACCCGTCCTGTTTTGAGAGACCAGAGGCGAACAAAGTTGACAGAGCCGGTAACAATGAAATCACCACTACAATGCCAGGACATGTGAAGAATACGACCTGGCACAACAGACATGAGTCAGTATTATTGGTATATCACAAGAGTCAGTATTACCAGAATACTGTATATATAAACTCCAGTGGCATATGTAAAGATGTACCAAATCCAATGTGGCTATTGGTGTCCTTTTTTGCTATGAGATCCAGAATAATTTACAGAAAAACTCTCTATCATACTTCTGCTACTTACACAACTGATTTGCCAGTGTTCCCTAATTTCCAGTACCATGCTAAGTACTGTACTGTATATGGAAGAAGCTGTGATATTTTGGAATACATCTCTGACTTACGATACAGACTGCCTGTAAGGTTAGTTCCAATTCAAAGTTATTTTTCTAACAGGGGTTTTATTATTTCCCTGCTGATGAATTGACTCTTATGACCATAGTCTTAAACTGTGGGCAGGCATTCACCTTGCCCTATCTGTATTTTTTGGTAATCTTAATGCATGAGAAAGAGAGCATTCCCCAGTGAACGGGAGAGGATTACCACAGCATAGTACTGGTATCCGTGGGGAGTCTCAAAGCACCCCTTTGCCACATTATAGCAGCCTTGTGCAGAGAAAACTGTGTAGAATTTGTAGGACCCTACGGCACGTGTGCCGGGAATTTTAATGATAAAAACATTGTGTAAAGCAAAAAAAATGGCGTATAATACTTTTATCGTTTTAAAAGACTTCACTTCTCTGGAGATAGGTAATTTACGACGACACAAAAACAAAGATGAGATACTGTATCCACTTCCATTTTATTTTTCACTATTGCTACTGAGCTGTTTATCAGATATGGTGCATGATACTTTCATAATTCATTTGAGTAGTTCATGCTTCCTACAGTAAAGAATGGCCAAGTACTACATAAGCAGACGAAACGTTCATAAACAGTTAGTTTGCATTCGGTAAACTCTTACAAGTTTGCACTATTTTGTTTTGGGTTGGCAATATGTTTTTCTGGTGTACTTTGGTGTGACATGAACAAATTTTATCATTTTCGGTGCTCGTGATTGGTTTTCAAATTTACCTCCCCTCCCAAGTGGCTTAGGGAACTGGTGGAATTTCAGGGTTCGGGGAGGGAAAAACGGCAAAAACAAGCAATTTGGGCAGAAATGTAGTCAAAATCGGTGTGACCAGCCAAGGTGTATTCATAGGGTTATTACTGACCACACAAACCCCTTTGAAGCTATATGTCTGGAACTGAATTTTTCCTATGGTACAGGTCCTCCAAAACCTGTATGCATACTCTTGTACAGAGGATTCAAGAACAAATACCAGTCTTTAATAAAAAAGGGTAAGAATTACTAACATTACGAGATTGAGTTGTATGTCCATCTTAGAAACTGCCTTTTTTTTTTTTTTTTTTAATCAGTATTGCCAACTGTTTGCTGCACCTACCCACACGCAGGGGTGCACTCTCACGCTTTCAAGATTACCACTTATGTTGAAGGCGTGAGCTTCTACTTTGGGCAGGGTGCAGAAAGGGTAACCTCTTGTCCTCAGTTTCAAGACGACAGGCACTAGTCTTCACTTAAAATTAACACACACCAGAGACTTTAAGAGGACTGACTGTATCTTAACCCCTGCCGTGCTCATCGCCTTATATGAGGTGATATGCAGGCCACCCCTGCCCATGTTGATCGTCTCATATGAGGTGATGGGTCTACGCGCCATAATTTCAAACATGAAGAAGTGTCAGTGGTTTCATTGAGAATGCTGAGTATCCCTCTACACCATCAGAGCTGTTGCCAATCCCTGCCACACTGCAGTTGCCAAATACCACATATTTAGTAATTCATTCTCGTTTGTAACCCAGCAATGGCGGATTCATGCCTGTCTACCTCTGGCGGTGCTGGTGACTTACTGCCACCCTCACACCCACCCAAGAGGCATAAATTACGAAAAGAAAGGGGTGATGAAGAGTTTGAGCTCAGGAACAGTTGATCTGATGACAAAAAATCAACTTAATATTAAAATAAAATGTCCAAAAAAATGACTCATGGAAGGTAATCGGGTTGATAAGAATTAGTGCAGCGGGAGTTAAACAGCACTCTAATATGGACCTACAAACTGTACAGACACCATCCTTACCTTCTTGCTTATCTAGCATTTTGTCATACATGATGCCGCTCTCCAACACATCGAACAAGCACACATAGCCTTCCTCTGTCCCAGCCTACAGATAATAAAATAAAACACCATTAAGTATGACAATATGAAGAGCACAGAGACTTTGGAAAGTAAATTATTGTAAGTCCATGTTGTAAGTCACCTTTTAGACATTTCTTTGCTATGAACTCCTTTAAAATACTCACGGCTAACTTTCGCTTGTCTGGAGATAGGGCGAGACACCACGTGGGTCCCCCTGTGACTGCAGTACGTGAAATGACCTCACCGGTGACCAGGTTGTGCTCCAAGATGAACCCGTGTAGACCCGCACTGAACAGCCGCCCCTGACACCATACCACACCCTCCACTGAACTCTCATCATCATCTGAAAGGCAGGACCGAATGAGTCAAGTGCCACTCACACCACATCATATGCACTACTACCACTCACATCACACCATCCACTGAACCCCCATCATCATCTGAAACATGTAACTGAATTAACTAACACTCACATCTCACCACATTCTCCCATGTCATTCATAACACCATACTACATTCTCCACTGTACAGTATTATCATCATATGAATGACACTGAAATGGGTTAAATGCTTCTCACACCACCATACAACACTCACTATTACTATCACCACCATACAGCACCTCACCCTCACCATCACCATCATCATCCTGACCTTTCTTCTCTCTACAGATGGGGTAGTGTAAGATGCCAAAACAAAATCTCAGAATGTGGCAGAACTATAAACAGCATGCCAAATGAAATGGACCAGACAGACCATTCACACACCACTCAAGCCACTGGAATCCTGGCTCCACCTCACAACACACACTACTAAAATTCTGTACAATATCACAGGTAAATCAACATATCATACCATCGCCCTGAACCCTTCAATTGGGAGACATCTTCCAGTATATTCTTACTACCACCAGATGATTTTATTTAATTTAGGACAGACCTCCATTATTGAAGGAGTTAATTACTGCTAAATCTAATCCTTCCATTTCCAAAACTGTCCCCTAAGTTTAGATAAAACTGTATGGAGACAGCATAAAACAAAATGCATCAGCAGACTGAAGAGGTTAAATGAGCTGTCATCACCAACTGGGAGGGAGAATTGCAATTTATTCACTTTGTATCATTTTGGTAAAAAACCATACCAGTGGTCCTCACTATGTCAGCGATGTTCCCAATTTACACAGTTCTACCATATAACTGATACTGAAATTTGGGGAAAACTGGCAAAGCAGCATTACAGATAGTAATGGAAGTAACATGTCAATTTCAGCAGTTTACTATGAACTTAAAAAAAAAAAAAGTTTATATTGATTAACTGCATCTGATTTAATCACAAACTTTTACAACCAGACTTTCTGCCTTATTAATCTGCATCATCTCACAAGCTTAACCATATACACATACCTGCTACTGTACATATTATCCCTGTAGCTACTTTTATTTATAGAAGCACTTCACATATATCTGCCTGTTAATTAAGTTGCTGATTCACACAAAGGGTGTGTAAGTCTACGATATGCATAAGCATATATCAGATAAGACCATAACAGGTGCTGGAAAGGAACACCTTTACATGACATGCATATGTCAGTTAAGATCATAAGAGGTGCTGGAAAGGCACACCTTTACATGGTGTTACCAATACTGTATACCCAGGTGGTGGAGCTGTCTGATTATTCAAGGTTCACATGCTGATGAGCCTGGGGCAAATACAACAAGTTAAGAGGAAGTTCTGGTGCTTTGGACTATGAATTTGCTAAACTGCATCACCAGGTCACACTTGAGATAAGCTAGATTACCAGGTACTTACATGGTAAAACATTCTGCATGAATGGCTGGTCAGTGCAGTTCCAGATTTCTATACTTCCATCAGCTCTGGGAAAAAAAAAAAATGTAAGAAGGTATAAACATACTGGTATGAATTAGCTACTGTATGGCAGACACTGCCTGGAGTGGTGATGTTATTCACAGGAGTTGTGTTCTCATACTCTTACGTATAGCCTAAGTACTACAGTTTCTGGCTACCACAGGTAGTCTAAGATAGTGTAGTGTGGTTGTATAAATTCAATATGAAGTTACAGTACTTTATATGTTACCCTTCCCATTGCTGGGTCAACTCCAGTATTCTTCTACTATCTATATACCTAGGCTGCTTCCCCCAAGAAACAAAAATTGGACACTCTGTGCTTTCAGACAATCATGGAATCTTGGCATTTCTTTTGGCAGTTACTGTATATATCTCACCTTCTAAAACTTTTTTCTTTTCTTTTCTTTTAAACAGCTGTTGCAAATGACTATGAACTGTATCTAGTACTGGTATAATCCACTGAAATATAGCTACCACAAATGTGGTGTTCTGTAAAGCAGCCATGCCGGTACACTCGGTGGAGAAATTTGCTCTATACAGTATTAAGTTAGGCATGGAGATTATAATACTTTGGGGGTTCTAGGAGGGCAAAACCCTGCAGGTAGGACCTAACTGGAAGGCTAATCACCACTCCCCAGACCCTCTCAAACATTGTAATCATCTCATAACGAGTATACCAGCATAGTGACGTTCATAGACATCTAACCAACATGGCAGCATACTGTACACAGATATCCTCTGACCAACCTGGGGCATACCAATGCATCATTTCACATTTTGTAAAATTCACATTTTGTATATATTTCACATACTGTATATTACCTTTATTCAGTGACTGTATAAAGATATAAAGTGTGTTTTCAAGTATGAAGAGGATCCAATAATTAACAATGGAAATACATTAATAAATGGGATGTTAGGTTAGGTTTGGGCAAGTTTGGTTACATTAGCACAATACAGTACAGGTTACCATAGGTTAGGATGGGATAAATTAAGTTGGGTCATTACAAAAATTAAAGTTAGGTTTGGAACACTCAGCACTGACAAGAGCAACTTTGTGACAAAACTGGCATTCTAAGATGGCATCCATCTGTTTATGATACTGTTGGGGACTACACAAAGGCCACTTTTTAAACATTATTCACAACTTTTAAAGGATATACAATCACTAAAACATGAAAATGTACACAGGAAAAGAATCCCAGTAAGGTATGAAGGATTTCTTAGTAATAAAAAAAATGAAACTACAAAATAAGGTGATCCCATGTCTCCTTGACAATCACCTTATAAAGCAATGCATTAACAGTGAATGAGAACTGAAGAGAAACTCTGCTTAAGGCTGCATGAAATAAATGGTGAACCCATCTATATAATCGTTAGTTCGGTGTAATTCCTAAACACCACCACTTGTACTGCTTCAACTGTAGGCTAGTTACTTTACCACATGTACTTACCTTGACAAAGCCAATCGACCGGTTTCGTCCTCATAGCTCATGCACTGGATGGCTTTGGGCTCAAAATCATAAAACCGCACATTGTGAACAACATATTCGTGGACTGCCTTTCCTGAATCCAACCCAACTTCCTTCCTCTTCTTCGCCACCTTGACAGTAGGGTTATCCATAATTCGTATGGCTGTAAGACCTGACTATTCTAAGCATAACACCGCCATAGCACAGGAATAGAAAGTTTCCGAGCCATTCACTGCCACACGTGTTTACGAAAAGTACGGCCACCTAATACCCACCCGAGAGGACAGTCATGCCAAATCCACGTAAAAAAAATATATAGCTAACCTAAAACATCAAACCCTAAGAACGTTAGATGATGTTAGTAAATGTGCTAAAATATCAAAAATATCTCTAAGCCATTGTAAAAGAAATCGTCAGATTACTTTGAGACAGATGCTAAAATTCAATGCTGAAAGTGGATTTGGCAAGAGTGCTGAGGCTTGTTTAGGTTGAGGGCGGGAGAGGGACTGGCAGGCACAGAACAGGATTATGCAAATACCTTTAAAAGTGTAAGTAATTGTGGTTTGGGCGCGAGAGGAAGGTGTGGTTGTCTTAAATGTCTAACAGGAATGTGCAGGTACCTATATAAGTGCTAGCGATTGTGATCTGAAAAGGCGAGAGGTGGGGCTGTGACAGGTGTCAAATTGGATTATCAAACAATAAGCAAGTTTGGATAAAATTTGAGTTTGGTTTGTTGATTTCAATATATCTGTAGATTAGTGACTAAGAAGGAGGCAGAATTTCTTTGATGGAGGGCAGGAATCCAGGTTAAAGAGAACAATCACAAATTGCCACATCCTTTGGTCAAAGCGTGACAGTTTAAGCTTAAACGTCTTCATTCTTTGAGTCTAACCTTGGCATTCATTGGTCCTAACTTTGGCTGTGTTTGAAGGATCAGTAGTGAGCACTGCACAAACCAAATGTAGTAATGCCTGACTTACCTGTGAAAGCTAAGTTAGGCTACATCTTTTGGTCCTTACCTTAACATCGTTTGGTCTTGATCAGTTTATCCTATGATCCTATGTAATAACTGAAGTGAAACTGAATAAATTAATCACTAGGGGAAGAAAAGAGTGATGTATTGAGTTGTGTCACCTTAGTCATGACTAGTACATAAATCAGACCTAACCATGAAAGCCACGCACAGTAACTGAGTCCAGATCCAAGAATCCTTTGGACTTAACCTTCATCATTATCATCATCTGCAACACTTTTTTTTTTTCTCTTCAGTCTCTTGGACAGGGTATTGCCATGACAGAACTACCTCCAGGCTGCTTCATTGTTGGACCCTCCCAGGGGCCAACCTATTAACAGTTATGTGTCTAAGTCACTCAAGTTAATGTGGAGAGTGTCACTTGTATTAATTTGTATCTGCCACACCACCAATGCACTCTACACTGCCAAACTGTAATACTAGATCTGTTATGTGAACATTTTGTTTGGAGTCTCCAGATATATAAAATATATAAAAGATGTATACTTTACATCACAAAGAATGTGGCTAAAAGACAGATTAATGAACACAAACAAATGTGAATTTTTCAGCTTGTAGACCTCTGGCATCCAATAGCAGGCCATGCATGTCTCCCTCTCACTCTGTGTGGTATGAGAAGAGAGGGGAATCATTAACTACTCCTCACCCTCCCTCTCTCCTTCCCATAATCCAACCCAGTTAATGACATCAACCACCAGTAGATGAAATATCACTGTATTTTTGTGTAGTTTAGTTGTGCTGTAGAGGATGTCATCATTGTTGTTTACTAATCATTGCACTGGCTGGGATTCAAACCGGTCTGCATATGCACACTACACAGGCCAAAGAGAGGATCTTCATATTGCCTCTGACAAAGTGGGCTTGTATAGACCCTATTAGGCCTATGGTGTTTTTTGGAGGGTCCAGCAAATACAGTACAGGACATTCAACACTTTTCTAGTTCACGCTTACTGTACCTCACTCACTCTCAAACACATTTCTTCCTCATCCATCACTCTCACCAATATAGTGCATCATTCTCTTATTCCAAACCACTTAAGGTCTGCCTCTCCCAACATGGGAGGAAAATTTTTTTTATTATTGTTGAGGTGTATGGTGTACTGTGGTATGGCCTGCTGACTTCCCCTGATAGCATTACATGACTGACAACCCTCCATTCATCTTCTGGGGATCAGACCTATGCAAGATCATCACTCCAGGGGCATTCTAACCATTAGACCTTTGTAGAAAAGGAAAAAAAGTCTATCGCCAGATGCCTTAATGCCATGAGTGGCCACAAACAAATTGCCTTCCTGTTGCCCTGTCCCTTGCCATTTCACTGCCCTGATCCCAGCTCACCCCCCACCCGCCCATTCATATACCTTTCCACTCCATCCCTCCTTCTGAACCTCAGCCTCCCTCCACCCCCCCTTCACATCACTCATATACACTCTCCTTGTTAGTTTCTCAATCTCCATCCTCTCCACATGGCCAAACCACCTGTGTATTTCTCATCAATATATTACCCATCATCCACCTGCTTAGTGAAGTGGTACTCTGTTTCAAGGTAGCTCTAGCCTACATTGAGTGGCAAGCCAGACGATTTCCTGTAAACCAGGAAATCATTTAATACGCTGGATGGTAACCTTATAACCAACCAACATGTGTTCACTGCGTGTCAACAAGTGGGTTGGTGGAGGGTTAGTGCCTCTCCCTGGAAAACAACCAACTAAAAATACAGGCAAGAAGCCAATGAAAAAAAGTATGTGGATTAAATGACTCTGATGGTACCCAGTAATTACCATATGTGGCCTGACTAAGACTGATGATAACCACCTACAGAGAGCATGATGATGGAGTGCCGGAGTGGGTGATGCTGGAACTTCAGGGAGACTTGGAGTCCCGTACACAGTCAGAAATGAGCAACAAATTTATTGGAGATCTTCACTTCACCAAGCAGGTACTGACATCACCAGTTAAGAGGATAGCTACTGACATCACCAGTTAAGGAGATAACTACTGACATTACTATTTAAGGGAACAGCACATTTGTTGTAATCTGACATGACCTACATTCCTAACCATTACCAGCTCAGTTGATGGCCAAATGTAATCAGATTGGAGTGTTTACTAATAATGAAGGAAACTTGCTCTTGCATTATAGCTAAGGATCGTCAGATTTCGTTCAACCACAATTTCTTGTAATATTCAAGTTGTGGGAGTAAAGTAGTTCTGTCAGGTGAAAGCAGACAGACTAATGAAATCTTCACTTCTGTGTTTCCTCCTCCAGGTATAGCTTTTTGTGAAGATATCAACCTTCAAAACCTTCACTCTTGTTTCCTGTCACCTTTAGCAGTGATGTTGGCAAGTGCACGAACCATAGAATTTTTAGTGAGCTGCATACCTACCTGACGAATGCTACCATGTTGGGGAATCATTTTGTCGAGATGCCACCAAAACAACTGTGGTAGCAGCATTGAGTCCTCATGTAGCTTGTCATTTTATGAGTTCTTGAGAATCAGCTGTTGTTGCTGTAACTGTAGTTAGTTTGCCTTCATTTAACAACTGAGCCACAACCACAACTTCAGTATTAAGTCATGGTTACATGAAATTTGATGCATCTTAGTTATGAGGTAGAAACACATCTCCTTGGTTACTGGTCAAATCAGCACTTCACTCTGCCTAAACTTGGCCTTCATTAAAGCTGAAAGTGGTTAGAGATTTCATTGTTAGAACAAACATGCTACTTATAATTTTTATGATCAAAGGTGTATTTAGGTTATTATTTCACCCCTTTTCTTGCAGGATTATAAAATAGCTAAAGGGCAAATGGGTTGTGATTTCATAATGCCATTAGTTGTTTGAATGGACAAATTTGTACTATTGTAATTAATTTTACTTCTTCCAGAGGTGGATGAAGGTTATTATTTATTTAACCTGTATTTGTCTGCAGGATTATCTAATAATTACAAGGTCAAATGAGTCTTGATTTGCCATGCTGTGTGTTGTTCAAATGGAAAAAGTACTGTCAACATAAAATGTGCTTTTCCCCATGGGATTAAGGTGTCTAATCACGTTCCGTGTATGAGACTTACTCCAACCACCTCTTCCAGGGTTTTCCAGTACTCATTATTGGACATCATATCCTTTATGGCAAAGTGCAGGAATTGGACAAGCCCATTTTGGTGATGAGGAAGACCTGTGCCAACACCCCCATGGAGGTTGACAAGGAATGTAGCCCAGTGGATGGAAGTGGAGAGGCTGAGGTAGAATATAACATCAGAGCTTTTATCAGAAAGAAGTTGCTTTTCAAGACTAGGCCAAAACCAATTATAGTAAGTTCTGCTCTTGTGAGTTGATGTTAGTGTCTTGAGTGTAGGCTAGAATTTAATAAACTACACTTACAGCCAGTAAGTGTGCCTTCTTTTTAGTCCATTCCATTCATTATCCAATCCTATGTCGCCCCACAGAGGAGCGTAGGAGCCCGGGACTAGGCAAGTTGGTCCTAACATTTAAGATGAGAGTGACCAGCCTCACTTATCCCTGAATGGCTTTACCTGAGCAATAAACCCCAACCACCCCTTGGATGTAAACCTTCACCTGCTCAATCCGATTGGAGCGCTGTAATTACCTTCTTTTTAGTAGGAAAAAATACAATACTGTAGTCCTGTCTCACTCTCATCTTAAATGTCAGGACCAACTTGCCTAGCCCCGGGCTCCTATGCTTCTCATGAGGCAATGTAGGATTGGATGATGGATAGTCCTGTCCTGCATTAACTTACTAAAACTTTAAGTTCATATTTAATTATTACGAACAATCTGTACTTATCACAGAGGTGATTTGAATCCAGAGCAAGAATAAACATTGAATTAATACTCAGGTTCCTGTGACTCACTCTCGGCCAATTAAAATAGTATGGCATTGGTCAGATTGGACACTAGAGGCATCCACAACTGGAGAGGGTTGATGTTGCCAGCACTGACACAATCATGCTTCTAAGACTCCCTCTCAGTTGAGTAACCTAACATCAGCTGAAACAATACTATAGGTGTCCTGACTGTGAGAGGGTTAAGAGAACGTACCAACTCCAATGGTACTACCTTCACACCTATTTAATCACATCTAGAGAAAAAATAAATAAAAACATTGAGTAAACTACAACCAATCCACCACCAGCAAACAGATCAGATACAGAAGACTGCTGTAATCACCTCATTAATTTCCTTGTTTTAGTACAGTATAACAAGTCCTTATTCAGAATTACACCTGTTTGCCTAGTGGTTAGAATGGCCAACTCAGAGTGATGGCCTTGTATCAATTCAATCACCAAGATATAACTGGATGAGGTTTCTCAGTTGTACAATACAGTACCATCAAGGGAAGTAGACTGGCCATCATTTCTTAAATATCCTTTACTATGGTATCATAGCCCCAGACCCTAACACCCTGAAGTGTAGTAATTGAGGAACTCCCCCCTTGTCCATCATACAGAAAAGGTCACATTTATCAAGAATTGTAACTAGTGCTTACAATATGCAAGTCTTCATAAAGATTACAGTAACTTATCAAATTGTATTTTAATTTTTTTATTTCCTTTTTTTATAACTGATATGTATTTACTTAGTTGTGATGTGTATGGTAGTTGTAAGAGTAGAAAAATGTATGTAATGTATAAGCAAATTTTTGTCATCACCACCACCACCTGGACCTCCTTTCCCACCCTAGGGCAGGGTGAAGAGTAGCAACATCCAGACAGCTCATGTTTGCCCAGTCCAATGGGACAAGCTTCCATTCACTCATCAATCAAGCCCCCGGAATCCTGGCTTTATCTGATACGCCAAAAACTTTCACCACATTCTGTTGCCTCACATACAGTAAACATATCCGATAGAGTCAATCAAAACGCTTTCACATTAAAAGGGGTACCAAATCCCTAATCATGCACCACTTCTCACAACATTCATCCACCCAGCTTGATCTTTTGTCAGTCCCCCTAGCCTCACCGACTTCTGTACCCTCTTCCTCTCACACTCGTCCACCATATCCTTCCACCTTCTCCTTGGCCTGCCTCACTTCCTCCCCCCTTCAAATTCACTCAGATATACCTTTTTTACCACTCGTTATCCATTCTCTCCACATGACCATACGATCTCAGTACTCTCTCTTCAATTCTGGTGTCCACAGACTTCCTCACTTCGCATCTTTCACGATTATTTCATATCCTATCCACTCTCTACTCCACGTACATTCCCCAGCAGTCTCATCTCCACTGCTCTCACTCTTGACTTGAGAATGTTAAGATGGATGTGTAGCACATCTGTGAATGACAGGCTTGGGAAGATTAGAATTCCAAATGTAGAGCTGAGAGGAAGGATGGGAACGTATAGTGGTATGATTACTAGATGGAAATAGTGCTGACATGTGCAAAGGGTGGAAGATTACTACTAGGTGCAGGGAGTGAGGAAGTGTTTATGTTGGGGTAGGGTTGCAAGGAACAGTCTGAAAAATACCTGGGACGAGGTCATACAGTGATCTCAGCGATATGCAACTGAGTCAAGATGCTGCTAGAAGCAGCATGGATAGCGGCCATTAGGTGATCCAGGCTGTCGCATACAAGCACGTTGGAACCTTAATAAACTAAAACAAACCCACTTTCCCAAGCAGCTATGCCCTTACATATAACCAACTTCCACTACCCATCACACCATCTCAAGCAATTAACTGTTCTCAACTATCATTTTCAGGAAATTTTTAAAAATAGTATAGTTTACAATTTTTATTTAACTTATAATTTATTACAGGAATGGTTTTGCCATTGAATTCATGAAGATGTGGCGTGGCTTTATGCATTGATGGTAATTCTGTACAAACTATGCATTCGTTAATTTCTATTAAAAAGGCTTTTCAACTTAAAAAAAAATTGTGAACATAGCTATCAATCTGTAGTATGCATTTCCTGGACAGAAATAAGTACAGTTCACAGAACTATTTACTATACACACTCGGGTCAGGTTTTCAGGCGTCAACAACTATTTGTACAAGTCAAGCCATCAAACCTGCCCTGCAACCTCACCATCTTGTCTCCACCTTTTCACTCAAGCAGATCAACACAGTACCACCGTAGCTGCCATTTACTCTCCACCGCCGGACTTGGTGCCGAACAGCAGCACCTGGATCTCGTCATACAGTACCAGCACAAGGGCACCACCTGTGGACAAAAGACAGTTAAAACCCATTCCTGTCAAAACGTAAAATTAACCTCCCACTGTATTTGCAAACATGGAACACCATATGCTTAATGTACTAAACAATACTGTCTATGTGACTGATATCCTTGTTTCCAGTACTGCAAATTATGCTTTATTCCCTACACCCCAGAGGGTCCCCCCCCCCCAACACACACAAAATGAAGGAGTTAAAGAAGTCTTTCAACACCTTCACCCTGAGGGATCTCCCAAGCTGAACATGACCATCTGGAAACTTAAGCTGTACGAAAAGGTTGTAACACTGAACTGCCTGCATTAGATGGCAGCCTTTATACCATTCAGCTTTACAAATGACTACAGAATTTTGGATATTTACTACACCCCTTTTCAACGTGACTGTCCGTGTTGACTCTATTGGATACGTTATGTGAAGCTGCAGAATGTGGTGAATGTTTTTGGCGTATCAGATAAGAGCCAGGATTCTGGGGGCTTGAATGATGAATGAATGGAAGCATGACCCATTGAATTGGGCAAACTTGGGCTGTCTGGACATTGCTACTCCTCACCCTGCCTTAGGGGTGGTAAAGGAGGTTCGGATGATGATGACTATACCCTTGCTCGCAGAGCCTTCAATCCAGTGAGTTTTCATTTTATTCTATCTCCGGATGATGATGACTACACCCTTCAGTCCAGTGAGTTTTCATTTTATTCTATCAAGAAGTTTCAAGTTGTTTTTTTTTTAACTGCTAGAGTTGGCTAAAGCTTACAGTTCCTTCCTACAAGAGATCTTTTTATGGCTGAATAAAACCATTAGATTCAAGGGATCAATGGTATGGCCAGTATTTACTGGTGTCACAGGGAAATTATCGGAGGTGAAATAGAACATTAGTCATGAAAAACAAGCATTACACATCCAGTGCTATTATTAATGTACAGATGTACCCAACAAATAATGTACTGTACCAAACACTTTGCTAAGAACAAGTGTTAGGTCTAGCTGTTGAGAACTATTTTGCCAACCACAATGTGATGAAACCTGTCTGCTCACCTACCAACTGGGACACTCCCACAACTTTGTCAAAATTTGATGAGCGTTGTTATGACGAAGGAATAGTCTCCTTGGCTACTGGTCTAACCATCTAAAATCTGTCTACTTGGCAAATAACTAAACTAAAAGGGGATAACTAACTGAACTAAATGGGGATAGGGATCTAGTTAGAACAAACATGCTGTATGAAATAGGAAGGATAGAAGCTCTTTACAATAGCAGTGTAACAACACAGGTGTGGCAGGTTATACTGAATAAAGTATCAGATGGAATACATGCCTAGAGGTATGTTAATGAAGGCAATCACAACTATGGGCTAAACTTAAACTATGTGAGTACATAAAAATTGAAAAAGCTTATGTTGGTGCAAATATATGGTGAAAATTATTGAAAAAAAAGTTCAGATGGTATAAAGGCAGCCACTGAGTAGAGTTAGGCTCATGGAAGGCAGTTTTTTTTTTTTTTTAAGAAATATTTCTTTACAACTGGCAATGTTAATTGTAAACACTGACAAATCAACTTTACCAACAGCAAGAACTTTAACATGCAAGTTTTCTGTAATTTACTACGGATTCACGGCAACTTGCTATATAAGCACTACCACTGACAGTAAGGGTAACTTACCAGTACCACGGAGGATATTGGAGAATGCACCTTTGAAAAAGGCCCTACCACCCTCAGTCTTAGCAATCTTCCTCCAGCAGTCCAATGTGTTCTTGTACATGATGTCTCCTCCCTTACGGCCAGACTGCATCATCATACGCCTACGTACAGTGTCGAAGGGATAGGAGATGATACCAGCAACGGTGGTCACTGTCTGCGCAATAGCCCACGAAAGGATGAAGCCAGCACTCTTGGGATCAGGCAACATGCCCTTGGCAGTGTCATAGAAACCAAAGAAAGCAGCACGATAGATGATGATGCCCTGAACTGATACACCGAAGCCACGGTACAAGCCAACGATGCCATCATGTCTGAAGATCTTGGCAATACAGTCTCCCAGACCCTTGAATTCACGCTCTGCGGGGCCCTTGCCAATATCAGCAGCCAACCTAAAATGAAGCATAAAATCTCCATGTCACACCACAGTTTACTTCAATATTTTAACTCTATCATCTTTAAAATGATGTCATATCTGGACTATTTTGAAACAGGTGCACTACTGCTATAATTAATAGTTCTATGACAAGAGTGATGAATGTCAAAACTACTGATAAGAGCCCTATTTTTAGTGAAAATCTTGCATAAATCATGAAACCTCACCAACATCTGAAAGGCTTTAAGCACTAAGCAATCTGGTAAAATGAAGGAATATGAAACCAGCTTTTGTGGCTGTACTACTAACACTATTACCTGCTTCACTAGTAACTGCTGGGCTCTACACGAGTGCAGTAAAATTAGATAACGCAGACACAATAGTCATTCAGAGACAAACTACCTTCAGCTCATTCCCACAGCAAAATTTCTCAAATGCAAGCACAATCAAATGGATGGCACAGTGCATGAAACAATGATGCAGAGTACTGGAACAGACACACTTGTCTAATCTAATCTAACTTTCCTCTAAAGAAGTGGGGCTGCATCCAGAAATGGAGGAAAAATGAAAGTGGGAGAACCATCTCTTATACACAGAACCATCATCAATCTGATGTTACACACTTTGAAACCAGCATGAATTCTAAAACAATGGGCAGTTTCCCTAACACATTATGCACTGTCAATCCCATTACAACCAGACATCATAAGCCTGTGTAAAAAAAATTTCTTCCACTGTTTCCACACAACTGGTATTGTAAACAGGAGGTAGCATGCAAATCTGTTTCAGATCCACCATCACTTATCTCTAAACCTCATATATTCCAGATTATTTCAAATTACCATGTATACAACCTGCAAACACTTTCAAGGTCATTATAATTCATGTAAATTCACTTACCTGAAATTAAGACACCATAAAGGCCAACTCAGTAATACTCAGGCCACTACCACAGCTTGAAAATGCATCAAGTCTCACTGGTTACAAGTTAAAGCAACTCATATCTTTACTATACTTGGCCATCAACAAGGCTGAATGGGATTGAAAAATTCAACTGAGTTTGAACCACACCAAAAATTACCTGGTTCGCGCGAAATCTAGGGGGTATACAAAGCAGAGAGACGTGGCACCAGCAGCACCACCAGAGGCAAGGTTACCAAGGAAGAACCGCCAGAATTGAGTCTTCTTGTCAACACCACCAAGGAACATCTGTAGGCAGGAGTAAGTAAGAGTTAATAATACCATTACAGCTGCTCAGGTCCCAGGCTCATCCGAACATTAACCTGGTGAAAAGCAGGTCAAAGAAGCCATTTCGGTCTGCCATCCTACATCCGGGGCATTGGGAAGAAGCCAAAGGATGTATGTACAGCTGCACTGCATTATCACTTCACTGCGATAATGTTGTAGCAAACAATGGCTTCCAAAACAGAAATCTGACTTTTGGAGCCAAACTAACTTTTCAGATCTTTAATGTTAAATAACCATTCAATTAATCCATCCAACCATCATCCAATCTTACATTGCCCCACGAGGAGTGTAGGAGCCCGGGACTAGGCAAGTTGGTCCTGACATTTAAGATAAGAGTGACCAGCCTCACTCATCCCTGAGCGGTATTACGTGAGCAATAAACCCCAACCACCCCTTGGATATAAACCTTCACCGGCTCAATCCAAATGGAGTTCCATAATTAAACTGGATTGATATTCTTGTCTGCAACTGTACTCCACTACACAAACTGCCTTCCTCTCTCTCTCTATCCAGTTTAACTTCCACGTTCAGTGCTGACACCACGCTATTCACCAGTACCCCTTTACTATCCTTATGATGCTCCAGCTCTTTGCAAATTACAACCAACAAATAAACTAGATTGGTAATGGAGAGAGATACCACATGACAGTATTGACAACTTTATGGCTCTGCTGCCCAGTTATACAAACATCCCTCAACTCCCTCTCAATCCCATGAGTACACTGGTGGATGGACTGTACAAGGATTTTTTTATTCTTGCTGCCACCAGATGCAGACACCAAACTATCTACCTATCTACTGCCAGAAGCCTTAATCCCATAAGGGATGGCCACAAACAAATCGCCTCAAATTCACCCTGTCCACCGCCATTTCACGTCTCTTTCCCCAGCTCACTCCCCCCCTCTCTTATATACCTCTCCACTCCATCCCCCCCATCTCAACCTCCACCTCCCCCCCCCTCCACCTCATTCACATATACTCTCCTCGTTAGTCTCTCCCTCTCCATCCTCTTCCCATGGCCAAACCACCTCAATGTACTTCTCGTAACACTTTCTAGCACATCCACAACCACAACACAATGCTCTTTCACTTCCTCATGTGTCAATCTGTCTCTCCATGTAACTCCACATGCTCTGCTCAAGTAACTCATTTCCAGTGCTCTCAATCTTGTGTCCTTCCAACATGGTAACTTCCATATATCAGATTTGCTATCACAATACTATCATGCAGCAACTGTATCACTTCCATGCTCACTTTCCTACTTCTTGTCACTGCTTTCAAAGAACCAGCAACCTTTCTTCCCTGCTGTACCCTTTCAAGCACTATATCCTCCAACTTCCATCCTTACTCATCACACTATTCAAGTCAGTCACATTTTCCATTTCCTCATCATCCAACCTCACTGCACATTCAGTGACTTCATTTCTCTCACAGACCATTTCCCTACATTCACCTTTAGATTCCATTCTTACACAAAATTACACATGAAAATTATATCCTGGCTACATTTAACTCCTCCAGTGTTGTAGTCTATCCTCAACTGAACAACTGCCACGAAAATAAAAAGATGCCCCTGGGCCCAATGGGTCAAAATAGAATTAAAGATAGAAGACAAAATAGAGATGGGAGGGGAGAAGACAAAATAGAGATGGGAGGGGAGAAGACAAAGGAGAGGGGGAGGGGAGAAGACAAAGGAGAGGGGAAGGGTAGAGGACAAAATGTGAGAATGAATATTACAGTCACTAACTTGTTTGTACTTGTCCTTGAAGGCGAAGTTGAGGGCTTGAGTGGGGAAGTATCGGATCACATTGGCCAGGTTACCACGCCAGTATGCAAGGACGCCTTGTTCTTTTGGGATGCGCACAAAGCAATCAACAAGGCCTGAAAGGAGGGGGTTTGTTAGAAAACAAAATCTGCCAGCATCCCAACTTCTCCTTCTTCCACAGTACTGGTAAGGTAATAGTAAAACCCACCAGAAAGTAGGGGAAAACACAAAGGCTTGCCCAGCAACACCGTCCACACACTTTTACCAAAACCCACATCTCTGCACACACAAATCTGCTAAGTACAGTACAAGTAACATAGACATTATAAACTGGTGACCTCAGTACAGTGCACCCTCACACAATGCGAGTTTATGGGTGGCAGAAACCCTCACAATCTACAATTTCGCTTTGTGTGAACCAAAGAACTTATGGGAAAAATGGAATATGGTGGATGGCCCACCCAGGGCTTGCTCTTCAGGTCCCCTTCCAGCCTACTCTATCCTGCTGATGCTTTGTCTAATAATACTTCAATTACCAACAAATAAAACAACAAATAGAAAACCATGTACCTTTATTTAAGCAATTTCTGGGCTTAAGAAGGGAGGGGGTGGACATCCAAGGCTTGGGGCATTTACTCTTACCCCGCGGGGAGGGGCGCCCCGTTGTCACTCTCACTGTCACTGTTGAGGTCTCCTGGTGGTGCCATAAAGCCTTCAAAGCCGACAGCCGAGACCATGATGAAAAGGTGGGTAATGCTATGATGCTAAAACAGACCACAGGATGCGAGGTAAAACATTTTTCTCACGGCAATATGGAGAAGTGTTTGTTTACCCAGGAAAGTCTGTAGATGGCATGCAGATGGTTGCCCAGTTGTCTGCCATTTTGAATCTAGCTCAGCTGTCAGCCACCTGCCTTTGTGTGACTGACTAGCATTGTCCAGCCAGATACTCGTAGTAATGGAAGGTCCATTTTTGCCTTGGAATCGTACAGCCGATTCACATGTTGGGAAGTTTGACTCGAAGATTTTGAATTCAATAAAAAGCACTTTCTGGGTTGACCTCGCACTGTAGGTGATTTGCTCTGTGTGAGTTTGCATTGTGTGGAGGTGCACTGTACCTTAACATGTTCGTTACACAAGGGACTACCACATAAGCAATGTGGCGATCACCATATGCACAACTTTCACATGTGGAGTGTACAATAGGTGAAATCAGTTTTCACCCACAGTTAGTTTTTTTTTTTTCCCCAACACTGACCAAATTAAGGGTAGGCTCCTAATTTTTTGTGAAACATTTTGTTTAGTATGTTACTTACAAAACAGAGGATGGGTAACTTCTACCTACATTCATTACTGCATCTATAATGGACCAAACCTACTTCAACCCAATTTTAAACTGAAGCAATGGTGAATAGTTGAAGCAGCCCAGTTCTCTTTCTTATTTAAAAAAAAAAAAAAAAAATTATGTAACAGGGAACTCCCTCCCATGCTGTTACATCAAGAAGCGGGACCACACAGACCATGCTAGCTTGTGTAGGCTAGGTCTTCTCACTCAAAAGCTCTGAGTCTGGAAACCTTGAGCCATTTCCCAACTCAAATCTATATTCCAAAGGTTTCCAAGTAGGTTCTCACCCTAAATCTTCCTCAATCTGGCTCTGAGCATCCATTCTTCCACTTTTATACCACTGACCACCCCACTTTAACCATTCACCTTACCCCTTCCTCCACCTCGTACATACATTCTGAAAATCCCCCATAAAGCATTCTCTCCAATACCATTACATCTCTTATGAGCCCATTTACTACAAGCTGTACACAAAATTCTTTCCCTAACCCTTTTTGTACAAAGCACAAGGCCACACATCTTGTTCCATAACATTACCACCCTGAGTCACTTCTACTGATCATGACCTTTGTTTTAGCTACCAGCATTAACAGTCCATGTGCTTCCACCCTACCCCTCCACCTCAAGCTTCTCTCTGGTCCTGTGCATGTGCATGTTTTCAGAAAAGCAATCGGTAATAAACTCCTTAGGTAGCCCGCTTTTAAAATGAACAGTGCCTCTAATGCTGCAATGAACAGGATGGACTCTGTACAGTACTCTGATGCATCCCAACACAGCCATTCCTCAGAACTCTCCCCACATAGCTGTCCCTTCTTACAATTTCATCACCACCCTGATTATAGGTCAACATATCTTCCACACAGCCCATTTCACAACATACACCAATTACAGTATGGGCAAAAGCTGAATTCCTTTAGTTCACCTCTATAACCACTCACTGCTTCTATTCTATCATGCCATACTTGGTGCAGCCTGGCATACAGGTTCTCTTTAAAATACTGTACTGTATACACCCAAACAGTCTTAAGCAATATATCCAGGCATCTCTAAATGAACAGACATCAAATTTGGTTTTCTTTGGAGGGAACAAATCTGACTAGCTCACACCCTCAAGCTCTTTATCATCAGACAATCAACAGTACAAGAACGTACTTTAATACAAAAGCATGACTTTCATACAGTCCAGCCTAAAAACAGTACAAACTCAAACCCAAAATGCTTGGTTCGAAAGGCTTTATGGAAACAATAATTTGGAATGAAGAATCATAATGAAGGAAATCATTTAACAAAACAGCCTACAGTACCATGAGCAGAGTAGTACAATAAATGCAATGTAGTTCTTTCAGCAATTATTAATCCACAAACTTTGTCTTCAAATACACAATTGTGTGAAAGGTTTCTCACATGGCTGTGCAGATATTAGGTCTTGTCTGCAAGGATCAAGACTTTAAAAGATTTACATCTTGTTTCTGACAATTTTCATTTTCAATAATTTTGCATTATTCCATACCGGTGGTTTCTTTATATAAAAGGCATGCCCATCAGAAAGTACAAACATCAACCATCACATAAGCACCCGTTTTCTTACTTGGGGCAGTTATAAAAAAAAATGCTCGCTACGTGTCCATTACTATAAACAAAGGTCTCAAAATGATAAGAAAATTTTACTTTCACTGTCAGTTCTGCTCTTATTCTGGCTCCCTCACAGGTGTTTACACTTGCATCAATCCTGCATTGAAGGCATCAGTATCTCTCTACTCCTAATATTGCCTTATCATTGCTCTTATTTACATCTTAATCCATCTAACCCCATCATGAGCTTTTACTCTTTTGTGAGGATCTCTTATCTCAGAACCCTTAAGCCCTTTTATTTATGAATCCCTCTAACCTTAGTACTGTATGTTTTAGCACTTAAGACACATATTATTGATCTATGATGGAAATATGGGAAAGTTTGAATGCAGCTGCCATAAAGTACCTAAAAAGAGAGAGAGAGAAAAAAAATGGAGGTTTAAAGACTACAACTTGACCCTAACTTCTTTATTACCAGTGAGCCCCAAGGAACACTGCAGAAGAAAGGCATTAAGCTGATGGGGTAATCACCACTTATAAAATTCTGGGTTAATTATGCTACAGTACCCTGGTTTCCTATTTACCTAGCCAAAAGACCTTTCAATAGCACTCTAATAAGCTGGTAGCCATCAGCTTATATCCTTACATATGTTAACTGTAAATTGGGGAGCAACTGGCAAATTAACCTCAAAGGAAGCACTGGAAGCTGAATACCGGTACCTATTTTCCTAATATTTTGAAGATTAAATGGGAAAAAAAAGGGGGGAGCTACTTCCAAGAACCACTCCCATCACACTACTGTTTTGCTATTATTTAAACCCCTATTGCCCTAAACCATATGAAAAGGAATACTCGAAATAACTTGTTCCTCGTCCCATGTGTTTGTTGGGCCCACCGTACCGTACAATCTCACTGACGACACCCATTACGTAATCTCAAACTTGCCGGCGCCGCCACCATGCCCATCACTTTTATTCACTAAAAACTTGTTCATCCATGCCATTACTCCCTTATCTACACAATCTTATAACGTTTGAGGGTACTGGCATCAGCACAGCGAGTGTATTATCGTGCTAGACGTAAGACACCACCGGCCGGACAAGATGGCAGTCAGCTGATACCGCCGGCTGATTCCCGGCCCTTATATGGCAAGCACACACTTGTTCATTAGCCTCAAATTAATTACTCCCAAATCACTCACACGCAGCGCATCGGTCAACAGTAATAATATTTCAACTATAACAATACGAAATAAGCAACTTTGAGTCTCCCATGAACACATCAAAATGGCGACTCACCCTTGTACGCCTTGTCGGGACTAATTTGTTTGGAGGCGGCCTGAACCTGAAGCAGCAGTTTTACTCGCTCGATGGGCGCTACGGCGGTCTTGGAGATGGCTGCAGCGATGCCACCGGCCAAAAAATCCTTCATGAAACTAACAGGATCGAGTGCTTTTCCCATGGTGCCGGCTGTGTGTTATGCGTCCTTCTACCAACGAGACCCGTGCGGAGAAAGAGGCCGAAGCAGCAGCCGGGGTGGAGGACTTCACTATAAACTCCACCTACTGGCCAATCACAGCGCCGGGATTCTATGACGTCACTGAAACGTCATTATACGTCATGCTGCAGTGACTGCCACATTCTGAAAGGTGTACTACCGGAGCTAGCAGACGAAAAATTGTGCCAAACTTCCACTGTAAATACATGGAAGAGAGGAATTAATGCAGCAATTAGATGAGCCATATTTGTTACTTACACAGTAAGGGAAGAGCTGGTGACCAATAAGTGCGAAATAGACTATAAAAATTGTGATGAAGCGAATATTAGATTAGTTGCAATTACAATTTATTATGGTTAATTTTCGCATATAGTTATTTTTACACTATATACAGCAAATAAACAAAGAGACGCTGATAATGCTTATTATTTAATACCTTGAAACAGGTTTTTTAATGGAAGTGAAATTAATATCTTTAGCATTGGCACCAGTGTATTTACCTAGTGAAAGGACATCTTACGAATCTGTTAAAGGGTTATTTCTGTGGCTACCTTGGCATGAGACTCCTCTAGGTCACATGGTATTGTGACGCAGATGGAAAGGGCGGGGCATTTGGGAGTCTGAAAATGAAATTCATCGTTTATTTGTACAACTATTTTCTAGGTCAAGGTCACCATGGATTTGCGGAAGGGGAAGAAAATCTTAAACCTCAATGAAAGCATAGTTGTGAGGGATACAGACTAACTCGAAGTCAGTTCCTACATTTTACATCTCAAGTCTGGAAGATAAATAACCATCTCATGGGAAAAAAAAAAAATAACCTAAGAGATCAACTAAAATTATCATAGGCAAGCTCAAATTACTGGAGGAATCCTTAGAGTTCGAAAAAAAAAAAAAACATGTCTCGAGCTAAAGAAAAAAAATGGAAATAGCCAGCATGAAGAAACAGACAAAACTGCACTGAAAGGACTAAGGTGTAAATATGCAAGTGACTAAATCGACTGGGGAGGAGGCAGGTATTAAGGAGCCTTTGCCGTTCAACAATATAGTAAAATAAACAGATAAATAATACTACATCTCTTTAGCTCAAGTGCAGGACTTATATTTTTAACTTCACTCACCAAGCAATCAGGCACCTTAAACAGAGTGCATATTTGAGATTTATACGATAGACAGATAGAAAGATAGGTAGGTAGACAGATGAATGAATGGAGACAGAGATAGACAGACACACGGATGGAGAGAGAGATTGATAGACGGATAGGTAAAACAAATATTACTCATTATAAAAACTGCTCAGGTGACACGGATATTGAGTAATTTGGTTAAGACACTTTACGAATAGCCTACTTTCCCAAGGTGCCTAGGCCTAATCCTGCCCTACATTCTCGCCCTACACACAGCCTACAGTCCCATCAGCTGATTCTTGCCAGCTGAGTCGATCCCTTACCGCCTCTCCCTAACCTGTTTATTCTGCACACACTAGGTAAAAATTCTTGTCTGTCAATAAACAACATCGACACTTGCAGATAAGTAAATAAGGAAATAATCTTGGAAATAATGCTAACCTTCATATCAATACTGTATCGCTAATAAAATGCTGTAACCAATAATAGAATAAATCGCTAAGGAAGATGTACTAAGGGACCCCTCAACCTTTTGGTGTACCGGTATGTATGTATATATTTATGTACCGGTATGTATGTATAT
>JAGKTI010012789.1:0-10507 GCA_018397915.1 Birgus latro
ACAAGACTCCCACACACCCACCTACGTCATTCTCCCACTCGCTTTTACTACCTTTCCACAAGCTGAATCACCAAGGAGTCTGCATGCAACCTGTTCGCTAAAAGATACGCAATATTCTCACCCACCTCCCTACTCACGCATTCTCCAAAACACACACACACACACACAATTATCTTTTTTTTTTTTTTTTAATGAACCATAGCCTGAAACGTAAACTATTTAATATCAGGGAGAACAAGTAGAAATAGACATGCGCAGTGTCGACCTGAAGAACCATCAGGTGAGAGCAAGTCAAACCACGAAAGAGGGGCTGGGTCTTACTTTCCGTATAGTATAGATTTCTTGTATAAATGAGCGGAATGTTATGAGGAATCAGTGTATGGAAGGAAAACTAATAAAAACTGAAATGCCGAAAGAGTGTGACTAATTTTAAAAAAATGGTTTCACGGCTCGATGAGTGCCATTGAAAATGACTACAGGACAGTTGACGTAATGGAGCATTAAGCAGCGGCGAAAGTATTGCGCTACAAAGTTTGTGATCTGAAGGCACCCGAGAACGAAACTAACCTTTGTCTGAAATCACTGTGACCTATAGTACCAAGGACCTGCAAACGAACTACAAAGAATTAAAAAGAACAAGACCATCCACCGCTAAAACCGCCAAAACCATTGAAAGACCTTCGATCAACAGAGAACACTGAGAGCACTGACAGAGCGTAAGGAGGCGCCATGAATGGGACAGCAGGTGAGGAAGAAGAGGGAGCGAAAAGTCCTCGCTCCCGCAGCCCCGCCATGGGAGTCCCCGCCCTCGCACTCAGGGACCACCACAAGGTAAACAAATCATTGCGTTCGTATCACCAGTAATAATTGTCACATAGTAATTAGACAAGCACATACACATTTGCATGTACTATTAAGCTGTATATCATTGTAATATGGACTGAAATGTAAAATACAATACCTAAGGATTAGTACAGTAATTTACACTTATATGAATGAGTGAATGAACGAGCGATGTTTACGCACAGCCTCGCGTGATTTCTTTAAATGTCCCTTTAAAGTGCGCGTGATCCTTTTAAATGGTAAGTAGGATGTGTTGCATTAAGGAAGGTGTTATGAAGTGACGGGGTGTTGCTTCGGGGTGTTACCTATAATGGAGTAGGTTAAATGGTTGATGTGACATCAGTTACTGTTTAATATACCCATCCAAAATTATTTTATTGAGGTATGATGAGGAATTGTAGGTGTGTTTGGCTGTTGGAGGATTGGTATAGAATGACAGATGGTACAGAATGACAGTGTGACTGGTGTGGAACGACACGTATGATGGTATGATGGATCGTGGCTGGTATGGTAGTGTGACAGGTGTGATACGTCAGTTGTCGTGGAGTGAGGATGATTTGTGCCGTGTGAAAAGCATGTTAAAGGTGCTATGAAAGAATTGATGGAGTATGACAAATGTGACGTGGCAGGTGTGGTGGAGTGTGGTAGATATGGTGAAGTGTGACGTCTGGTGAAGTATGGCATGTATGGTGAGTGGGGTGGATGTTGGAGCATGACCGGTGTGGGGTGTGGTTACGTATGGCAGTCATGGTGGAGTATCATGTGGCTTTTAGAGTGTGATGGATGTGTAGTGTGACAGGTGTGATGGAGTATGGCAGATGGAGTGGAGTGTGGGAGGTGTGTTGGTGTGGTATGTAGGGTGGCTGGTACATTAGTAAAAGCATGTGTGATGTGAGGATAGGGGTGAGGATAGGGTGGAAGGAGGAAGGAGGGAACTTGTAATTATCCAAGAAGTGTATTTATAGGGGGAAGGAAGATGGAAAGTAAGGGAATGTCTGGAAAGTTAAGAAGTGAAGGAGAAAGGATAAGGTGTGAAGAAATGATGCAGTGATATTGGTGGAAGGGAAGAACAAAATGAAGGCAGATGTACAAGATGGAAGGGAAGGATGTGAAAATGAAAGTTTGAGTGAGAGAAGAAAGTAAGGAATAGGTAAAAGGAAAGGAGGTATGAAGGAAGGTAGGGATGAATGAGGAGGAAGGATGGAGTGTGAGAAGGATATGAGGAAAAAGAGAAGGAAAGGAGGAATATGAGAAGGGGCTGAGGGGAGATAGAAAAGAAGGAATGAAAGAAAAGAAGAGAGATACATGGAAGGAATGTGGTAGAAAAAGACAGAAAAAAGGAAAGAATATGAGATAGAGATGAGGGATAGGAGAAAGGAAAAGAAGAGAGATACATGGAAGGAAAAGGAGAAACAGAGAGAAGGAAGCAGGGAGAAAAAAAAAGAAAGAGTGGGATAAGAAGAAGGAGAAACAGAGAAGGAAGCAGAGAGAAAAGGAAGGAAAGAATGAGATAAGGATTGGAAGAGAAAGGATAGAGGCAGGGGTGGAGGGCATCTGCTGTCAGTAACCATTAACCAACATCACTTTGGGGAATACCTTATTGGTTTATGGCCCCCTCTTTTTCTGTCCTCATAAATCCACTTTTCTTCCACCCCACCCTGTAGACAACATAGTGAGGTGTTGTTGAAGG
Source organism: Birgus latro (assembly GCA_018397915.1). Lineage (NCBI taxonomy): Eukaryota > Metazoa > Arthropoda > Malacostraca > Decapoda > Coenobitidae > Birgus > Birgus latro. The sequence goes on from JAGKTI010012789.1 coordinate 2,534, forward strand.
TTGTAATTAATGAAGTTTGAGGGTGATACTGTGATTAGTGAAGTTTGAGGATGATACTGTGATTAGTGAAGCTTGAGGATGATAAGTTTAAATTTGTAATTGGTAACAGGTATCTATGTTTTGATTATGGTAGTGAAGTTTGAGCAAGATAAATGTTGATGTTTAATAGGTAGCTTTGAGTTCAAGGATGATAGAGTTTCTTATTTTTTACTTACTGATTTTTATTTTAAAGGAATTAGTTTAGGATGTTATTTCTTTCTTCTTTACTTCCATATTAATACATTTTTTCATATTAATTCCTTCTTTCTTAGGAAGACTCTTTGATATTGTTGTTGCTGCATGTAGATGATTTTATTCAACTTAGGAAAGACTTCTTGTACTGAAGGGGTTAATGAAGGTTATACATAACCCTGTTGGTTCATAATTTCTCATCCTGAATAAGACTGACTGAAGATTGCAGTAATATATTGTGTGATAATAAAAATAACATCCTTTGGCTGAAGAGATTAATCAGACCTCCTCCAGACTATAGTATTTAGCTCAAGGGAAACATCTTGCAGTGAAGGGGCGTGTGTAACCTCTCCAGAGCAAAGTCTTTTCAACACTGATTACAAAGTCTGGTGGTAATAAGAATCAAATGCAAAAGATGTCCTTTGGCAAAAGGTATAACACTGGCAGGTTCCTATTTGCCCCTGTATAGAGTACAACTCACATGTGTGGGGAGGCTTCCCACATACAGCCCTTCTCAACCAGATGGAGTCAAAGGCATTTTGACTCATTAGCTCTCCTCCTCTTACTGGCTCCCTTCAACCTCTGTCTCTTCACCACACTGTTGCATCTTTATCTCTTTTCCATTGCAACTTCAATGGTCACTGCTCCTCTGAACTGTCTGCTTGCATCACTCCACCTCTATGACAGGCGTGTAGCACCTGTCTAGCAACAAACTCTCATCCCTTTTCTGTCCAACTCTTTGATGCAAAAGAGGTAACTGTTACTCCCAGTCCTTCATTTATGCAACAGATCAACTCTGGAACTGTCTCCCTCTGTCTGTATTTCCTACTTCCTATGATCTCCAGTCTTTCAGATACAGTGTGTCCATGCATCTCAAAATGAATGGATCTTGAATTTGGATCTCAGTTGTATTGTTTTTTTTATTTTCTTGGATGGAACAGTTTGCAGGCTCCTGTCCTTTGGTTCCTTCTTCCACGCTTAAAAAAAACACACACACACACAAACTTTCTCACTTGCATAAATCATTTGGTGTTAGTTAGAACAGGTTTGGTGCTAGTGTGTTCCTGATTATGAGAGAATTAACAGTGACAGTAGTAACACAGAGGCTCCTGTGATTCACTCTTAGCTCAGTAAAATTTGTCTGACGTTAGCTGGAACAGAATACCTCCTGTTCTAGAGCTGTCCTGTTGTCCCAGCCATGAGAGGGTTAGTGCCAGTGCAGCTTATGTATATGGTACTTATACAGCCTGGTGGGAGTGTGGAGGATGAGGGGCGAAGAGGATCCGGTGGAGGGATCCTGCGGTTGGACCCAACCAAGCCTCGTAGGTCCTCTGCAGCATCAGTCGAGTTCAAAGCAGATAAGGCAAGTAAACAGATTTTTTCATCACATAATGCCATGAAGGGAAGAACTGTAGTCGGGTTACCTACCCTTAATGCTACTTAGACAGATAGATACCGTAGGTAGATAAATGACTGAGTATAACATACGAGTAGATCGATAGGTTGTTAGATGGATGACTGATTGTGACTTCTTTCAGGATGACCCCTCCTCACCTTGTCCCAGTGACCGGCTGAGTGTGACATGGGCAGATGGAGAAAGATCAGTGTCAAGTGATGCTGCATCAATCCTGCCTCGTGGTCAAGTGTCCCCAGATCCTGCAGCCTCTATTACCACCCAGGTCCCGGGTAAGATCTGTCATGAGCAGAAATTCGCTATTGCTTTCCTGCCAGCTGTGACAGTGGAAGATATGAAATTGTTACATGATTATTTTTTTTGCAATAGTATGAAGCACACGGCAAGAGAGTATGAGAAGGGAACATTTAGGTAGTCTTTTCTGTCTCAGTAGGAATGAAAAATATGGAAGGCTGGGTATGGTGCTGGCAGGGGATTATTGGCAAACTTTCTCTTGTAATAGTACTGTCTGCAAATTGGTATCTTGTGTGAATATTGTTTAAAACTAGCAAAGCATAACCAGAATCTTACTTAGACTTATATGTAACTCAAACAGTTTAACTTTTCCACAATATGTGAACCAGACTCTGGGAAGACATTCACTTTCTTGACTGTATAGTGTAAATCGTTGAAAAAGTGTTGGTACGCATTTTGCAAAAACAGTCTAAAACCACAGACACTGGATACAGAGTAATGCACATTGCCCCTACTCCACATCCGTAACCCTACCTTTTTGTTGATGCAATGTATCATTAGCATTAAATTAGACTGGTTAGATGTAGTCTTTGTTAATTCCATCCAAGTTGAAGGATCTCCATAAGTTAAATAGAATTGTCTGGTGGTAGCTTGATAAAAATGAGACTATATCATCATCCTTAAAGGTGTTAATGTCTTCAGCCTCTTTTGTTGGGAACCTGCCCAAGGATAAAAACATTAACTTTCCTAGTTATTTAATTTCCTTACCCTGAAGAACTGAAAGACTACCAGTTTTAAAAGATAAAAATGTTATTAAATTTCTGTACCTTTAGCTATAGGGAGCCTGCTGGATCAACCGGTGCATGAAGAGGAAGACTTGAGTGCCAGTGTGTCAGCTATACTGCGCCGGTCCAGCACACGCAGCTCACGGCGAAGCTCACGCAAGAAGAAGAAAATGAGACGCACCTCCACCATGACCACCAGCTCTGGAGAGTGAGTTAGAATTCTCATCCTCCTCTTCCTCTTCGTCATTGTTGTTGTCATTATCATCATCATCATCATCATCATCCTTTTCCTGTTTAAGGCTAAGGTGAGATAGGTTCCAAAATAAGGAAAGAGAAAACATAATAGAGCAGTCTAGACAGCAGGGAAAGAGAAAATACAAATAAGGAATCCAGAAAGTAAAGATTTTGTTGTTGCAGAATAACACAGGTCTGTTTGGCTGAGCAGACCCATCAACTGCAGGTAAGCAGCTGCCTCTGCAGGATGTTCCTGTGCAGTGAACTGATGTTCCCTTGCAGTAGACAGCACCTTGCACAGGAAGGCATGGGGAAGCATCAGGGAGTTTGGTTCCTGGATGGATGCCACATTTGCATCACTACACTTGGTTAACAGGGCACCATAGTAGGTTCTGGCACATCACCCTTTTATTTGGTTATATGGTTACCACCCAGCATTGTAGATGGTTTCCTGGGTTACAGAAAACTAATAGGCTCATCATTCAGTGCAGATACACCAAAAGTGGAAAGAAGAGTAATAAAAAGTGACAGGAAGGATGGGAGAAATAGGAAGTGAGGAGTACAGACACAAGAAAAAAGAATGACAGGGATGAAGGAAGAAGTAGTCATCACAGCAGCAACTGAGTAAATGATAGTCACCAGCACCTGCCACCAGAGGGAAAGCACAATTAAGGGAGAGCTAATCAAGTGCATGACCAGTGAAAGGGATCAAAGTTACGTTACAGAGTGAATAGCACTCCAGTCATGTTTTCTTGTACAGCATTTGAACTGCAGTACTCTTGGTAATGCCATTTTAACTTTATAATGGATGGCTTGACTATGGGGCAGGTGTGTATGTGATGCAGCTATGAAGAAAAACATCCCTCCACTCCCTCTCACAAATGATGTTTGAATAATTGTCTGACTCATTTCACTGGGCATGTTATAGATAGTTCTCCCACTTTCATAGTTTCTCTTTTCTTTCATCAGTGTACAGTACTAAGTGTATCCTTAGGTGGGAATTAAAAATAAGATGATGATAATGATGATGACAATGTAAGTATGTTCATGTATCTGTAGTTTTTCAAGTGTGTATATCTATGTGAACCAGGGATTACAGGAAATTAACAACTCCTGATGTAATTGCAGTGGTGGTTGTAATTTTGGTTTATGGCAGCAACAGCTGCTAGCAGCATAAATTGTTTTTTCTTAACTTTGTGGAAGCTTGCAGTTCAGATGTATCATAGGTCAGTACAATGGGATACATATTGCAGGACTGTGGTTGAGGTAGAGGGACTGTCAGAGGAGGAGGAGATGGCTGAGACACTCAGGATCCATAAGGAGGTGCTGGCAGGAGTGAAACTGCAGCCATGGCCCATTGCAAGGTAACACATTTTACTTTATGCCATTCCTCATGTTCTTCCACCATTGGAATTCCTCATGTTTAATTCATATATATAATTTTAGTTACAAATGATCACAGTACAAAATAGAGACAACTGAGTACAGAACAGAGGAAAATTATGTTAGTAATGGTTAACTGGTTAAATGATCCCCAGTTTACCAGTCCTCATCATTGCAGAATCAGAGTTCATGTTCAGCAGATCAGCCACCAAATGATGATTTTAGAAAACATAATGTTCAGTAAGGGAATTACCAAAATTCTGTGACCAATCTCTGTGTTTGTACAGCATTTAGGTGTCCATTGAGTAGAGGCTATACAATTGTCCACCTGTTAAGTTTATCCACATTGCATTACATTGTTTACTAATCCAGGAAGCTGCGTCTGGCCAGATCTGCACGTGAATACATCAACCGTCATGAAGGTCAGCTCGAAGAACGCCTGGCTCAGAGTTCCAGCACCAGAGATGTCCTGTTACGTCACTTTATTCGTGTCAGGAGGGTCAGTCGCCCATCCCTTTAAGTGTAGTGATAATTTTAAATTTTATTCTTTCTACTGCCACAAAATTTTATTCTGCAAGGAAGTGACCTTTAGTTCTGAAGGGATTAATGAAGGCTGTATCTAACCCCTTAGCAGCTTTGTCATTTATGTTTTATTCTTGTTGCTGCCAGATGATTTAACAGTAAGTCCTCGTTAAATGCTAATGACGTGTTCCAAAATGTCACACCATTTTCCATACACCTGGTGCTGTAAATTGGGTGAAACTGTCAATTCAGCTCTATAGGTAGTAGTGGAATATTAAGAGACAGTCTCTCTGTAAATTACTGTGGACTTGATAGAAAAATTAATAAGAAAAAAAAAAGTGACAGAACGAGGGTTATTTGTATTCAGCTTGGGAATGGCTTCTAGTGTTGCTGGTGTTGTTGAAGATGAAATGGTTCATGATGATGATGATGATGATACTTTGATGGGTTAAAGAATGCCTTTTGATAGTTTGATACATTTATGTCTTACTCGAATGGTAACTATGTGAACTGATTGTTGTTTCTCCCTTATATCACTCTTGTCATTTGCATCGCAGGTGATGCGCACAGGACTGGGGGCATTGTACATTTGGGTGGGAGGACTTGAGGCATGGCAGGGACGCATCAAGACCATAGAGTCTCACTTTGGATCAGCAGTGGCATCGTATTTTACATTTTTGCGTTGGGTGTTGGGACTTAATCTGGTCCTTGCTCTTCTTTTAGGGGCCTTTGTCATCATCCCAGAGGTAATTTTACCTCTTCAGTCTGATAATGTGTTCTGTATTTAATTTTTGCTACCTCCAGAAAGTTGAATTCACTTTATAAGAGACTTTTTAAACTTTTCAAAAGAAAGGGTTAGATGTAGCTTTCACTGACTTCTTCACTATGGGTGATCTCCCCATAGACAGATAGAATCCTTCTGGAGGTACCAGTGTTTAGAATATGTGAACTGAGTGAATGGGTTTCTAGTTCATTATTTTAACTCTGTGATCCAAGTTTGAAAAATGTAAGATGCACTTTTCACTCAGTTTAAAGCAGTATATTATTGTTCAGTTATTGTCACATCTGATACTCATCTGTTAAGTTTCCAAAAATTTAGTAAATAGCTTGAATTTCTAATAACATTTCAGACAGAATGTAGATTGTTGGAAAAAGGACATAGCATTCATATCACACAGGAAATAGCAGTAACATCAATCTCACACTAATCCCTTCATGAGTTAGGGGTTGAGGCCAGGCTACCATAATGCAGAACACTAATGGGTAAGGGACCAGTATGTTGTTAGGAAACTTCTCCAGTCATCTGTGGGGGGAATGATAAATAATGTGCAGCATATTGGAATGCTTATTGTTTAGGAGAAGAGTGATTGTGCCAAGGAAAGGCATTAATAGTTGTACCGTATCTTGGCCCCCAAACCTTACTTTGTGTCTTAAAAGATATGGGGCCATATACTGTAATTCTGTAGTTTAAAGAATTTCTTATTCCCGTCCAGCATAGTACTGTATATAACCCTAAAAGGAGCATGTACATATACTGGTACTCAGTATCTAGCACTATGATCGTTCTTATATGCAAATTTTGTTACATGTTAATTAACCAGTTGGAGGTAAAGATCAGGTGTTGTGCAAATCATTTTGAATCTTCAGCTGAAGGGTTTATGATTGTGAAATGTTGCTGTGGCTGTAGGTCAGTCATCGGTCATAAAATGTTGTGATCTGTGGTAATATGTCATGCAAGGGATAATATGAAATTGTCTGTTGCCACTTAACCTCTTGAATCTGGTGACATCTTTTAGGTTTATTCGTTGGTACTGAACTACCTGATGGTTCTTGGCAACTTAGTTGTTGTCGTGTAGACACTTTCTGTCTGGCTGAGCAGACCCATTAACTGTAGGCAAGCAACCACTCATGTAGGGCCATCCTTTGCAGTGAAGTGATGTTCCCTTAAAGTATACAGTGCCTCACCACAGTGAGGTGTGAAGAAAGGTATGAATTTAATGGGGTAGATAAAAGCCTACTTTGCCCAGAGGAAAAGTGGGGATCCTCTTTTCTGCTCAGTGGTAATGTGCGTGCGTATGAAGCACGAGGGCCTGAGATTGAATCTCGGCCAGGACAGTGTGATTAATTTGTTAAGTTCCAGTTCAGTTATCACATTGGTTAGCAGTGGTGTTGGATGTGAGGCAAGGCTTGGAGGGCAGTGATGTTGTTGGTTAGCTGGCAGCATCCTAGTCCTTACATCCTGAGGATAAGCTGTTTGGTGTGGTTTGCAGCATCCCAAATGGTGGCTTCTGATGCTGTGCTACCATGTGTTCGATACTCACCAAATTAATCACCAAGGGGAGAAAAGAGTGATGTAATGTGGTGTCTAAAAGCCCGTGTTGTTTAGAGGCAAAGCGAGGCTTCTGTGACTCAGTGGTAACATCATGTGTGTGAAGCACGAGGGCCTGAGATTGAATCTCAGTCAGACCAGTGATTAATTTGTTAAGTTTCAGTCCGGTGACATTAGTTGACAGTGGTGTGGGATGTGAGGCGAGGCTTGGAGGGCAATGTTGTTGTTGGTTAGCTGGCAGTGTCCTAGTCCTTACATCCCAGGGATGAGCAGTTTGGTGTGGTCCGCAACGTCCCCAATGGTGGCCTCCGATGCTATGCTACCATGTGTTCGAAACTCACCAAATTAATTTCCAAGGAAAAAAAAGGAGTGATGTAATGGGGCTTATAAAAGTCCTTGTTGCTTAGAGGCAAAGTGGGGATTCTCTCTTAGGCTCAGTGGTAACCTGTGCACGTATGAAGCGCGAGGGTCTGAGATCGAATCTCGACCAGAACAGTGTGATTGATTTGTTAAGTTTCAGTTCGGTTATTACATGAAGGTATGGTCCTTACATGAAGGTATGGTCCTTAGATGGATGCCACATTTGCATCTCTCCTCCTAGTTGACAGGGGCACTTTAGTAGTCTCCACATCACCCCATTATTTAGTTATATAGTTACTACACAGCAGTGTGTGAAGAATGATGAAGGAAGGGTAGTGGTGAACAGTGAGGATATTAAAGATGCATGGGGAGAGCATTATAGCCGGTTGTTGAATGAGGAGTTTGATTGGGATAGAGAAGGTTTGGAGCCAGCTGATCCAGTGTTTGGCCCTTGGCCTTTGATTGACGCTGCTACTGTGAGT
>JAGKTI010012789.1:10564-24037 GCA_018397915.1 Birgus latro
GTGTCGGGGAGAGCAGGTGGAGATTGTTAGGCGTGAGAGGGTTGAACTTGCAGGTGAGTCTCTTGAGTGTGTGGAGGAGTTTTGTTATTTGGGAGACATGTTATGTGCCGGAGGTGGGGCTGGAGTTAGCTCGGTTGCTAGGGTGAGAAGTGGTTGGAAGAAGTTCAGGGAGCTGTTGCCTCTCCTGACATTGAGAGGACTCTCCTTACGTGCTAAGGGGTCTTTGTATGCAGCATGTGTTAGGAGTGTGATGCTGTATGGTAGTGAGACCTGGGCAGTAAAGGAAGAGGATATTCGCAGGTTTAAACGTACAGAAATGACAATGATTAGGTGGATGTGCAGTGCGTCCCTGCGTGCAAGGCCTGGGGGGGCTGGGTTTACGATGGAAGAGTTGAGAGGTAGGATGGGACTGGAGTGTATTGGTGTTGTGATGAGGAGAGGTAGGCTGAGGTGGTTTGGACATGTGGAGAGGCTGGGGGATGATAATTGGGTACAGAGGGTGAGAAATGTTAATATTGGGGGAGGGGTTGGGAGGGGTAGACCGAGAAAGACATGGGATGAGGTCATTAAGTGTGACTTAAGGGTTAAGGGACTGAACAGGGAGGCTGCCAAAGATCGAGCAGCATGGAGAGCCGCCATTAGGTGACCAAGGCCGACGCATGCAAGTATGTTGGAGCCTTCAAAAACGAAACAAAACGAACTGTAAATGGTTTCGTGGGTTACAAGAAACACAGTGTAGAGCCACAAGGAGTGGAAGAAGGATAATAAAAAGTGACAGGAAAGATGGGAGAAACAGAAAGAGAGGAGGACAGTCATAGAAAATAATTATAAAGGCGAAGGAAGAAGTAGTCAGTACTGCTACATCTAAGGAGTGAATGGTGGTTGCCACCACCTACCACTAAGTCAGCGTAGTACTGTAAAGGCCTCTTGCACTGCACTGGATGGCATTATTAAGGCCCTATCTAACCCGCTTTATATAAGAAGTCTATTCCAAGCTAAGGAAGATAGGATGTGGTAAGAATATAAAAATGAAAACAAGTACCAGTAACACAGAATCACTTGTCATAACAGTTCCTAGCAGCTGAAAAGGAAGGCACTGGAGAGCGCAAGTTCCTGCTTGATGATGATGTGACAACTGCTTATGATTTCAAAGTGATGTGGGATTTTGAAGGAGTGTTGCGCTACACCCCTATCTTCTATGGCTACTACAGCAAGGCAGAATCCACCAGGCAAGGCTATCGGTTGCCACTTGCATACTTCCTTACATCAATCATTGTCTATGTCTACAGCTTCGTCGCCATACTGCGCAAGTGAGTCACTTAACCTTCTGATGATGTATAGCATATTGCAGATACATGTATGAAAATTCAGTACTGTATACATACAGGTCTTATCTTGGCTTAAAGTACAACAACAACATTTGTTATTTCTTTTGTATCTCCTGATCAGAGAATCTCTCAGCTATGTAGTACTGTATTAATGTAAAATTGCAACTTTGAACTATTTTACCGTATCAGGAAACTATATTTACATCTGCAACTAAGGAAAAGTGTCAGTTTTGTTAACATTATTGTCGTATCACCTCAGTGAAGCTAGTACTTTTGTTTGTATCTGCACTTGATAGAGTTACATGTTTGATACCATCTCAGAGGATTCCCCAGGTTTTGTATGGAAAAAAAATATCCATCCATCCATCCATCCATCATCCAGTCATGTTTTGCCCCACTATGAGTGTAGGAGTCCAGGCTAGGCTCCTTAATATAGACATTTAAAACTAAAGGTCAGGCAGTCATTCATCTTTGAGTAGCATTATGTGAGCAGTAAACCCTGTGCACCCTTTGGAATGTACTATCTCTCCCCATTCCATCCTCATTTTTTTTCCAGAATGGCAGCCAACTCCCGCATGTCTAAGCTCTCAGAGGATGAAGAGTACACATTCACTTGGCGCCTACTTGCTGGGTGGGACTTCACTATTGGTAACATGGAGGCAGCCCAGAACAAGGTGGCAGCCATCAATAATGGCTTCAGGGAAGCTCTGTTGGAGGCTCAGGAAAGTGAAAAGGAAGAGAAAAGGTGAGAATGGTGTGCAGAGAGGAATGAAAGGTGACTGAGATTAGGCATAAGGTATGTTAGGAGAGGCATAATATTGCAAGGGAGGAAGTTCATGTTGTAGTAGGTGAGGCAGGGAGAAATGGATAAAAATGTAATAACGTTGGATGAGATAGAGAAGGAAGAGAGTATTGGTGCCCAGTGAGGTGAGAAAGTCTGTCTGTCAATCTATCTATCTTTTGCCAGAGCTTTAATCTTGTAAGGGGTGGCCACAAAACTTGCCTCCATGTCACCCTGTCCCCTGCCACATCACTGCCCTCCCTGCAGCTCTTACCTCCCCTCTAACATATTCCTCTCCACTCCATCCCTCCATCTCATCCTTGGCCTCCTCCTCCCTCTCCCCCCCCCCTCTGCCTCACTCACATACACTCTCCTTGTTAGTCTTTTGCTCTCCATCCTCTCCACATGGCCAAACCACCTCATTGTATTTCTCCTAATGCCTTCTATCACATCCATATGCATGCCACAGCACTCCTTCACATCCTTATATGTCAGTCTGTCTCTCCATGTAATGTCACATTCTTCTCTCAGATAACTCAGTCCACTGCTCTCACTCTTGACTTGGGTCCTTCCATCAAGGTCCAGACTTCACTTCCATACATTAGAGTTGGTATCTTAGTACTATCATGCAGTGAGTTTTTTTACTTCCATGCACACTTCCCTATTTCTTATCACTGCTTTCAAAGAACCAGCAACTTTTCATCTCTGCTGTACCCTTTCAAGCACTTAATCCTCTAAACTTCCATCTTTACTCATCACACTACTTAAGTACTTAAATGCACTCACATTTTCTCTTTCCTCATCATCCAACCTCATTTTACATTCAGTGACTTAATTTCTCTTGAAGACCATAGCTCTACTCTTCTGTACATTCACCTTTAGATTCCATTTCGTACACACTTTCCCAAACTCATTTACCAATCCTTGCAGTTCCCCTTCATCTTCATTTAACAATATTGTACAGTATCATCTGCAAACAACAGCACAGGAAGTTTCCAAATACTGCCCTCTTTCACTAGGGCCGCTCCAGCATCCACTGCCCTACCTTGTATCTCTTTTATAACCCCATCCATATACAGATTGAACAACCATGGAGATATGACACATCCTTGTTTTAATCTAGCATTAGCACCCTCATACATACTCTTCACAGCATTCAACAACTTCCCATTTGCTCCATATATTCTTGCTATTTTCCACATTCCTTGCCTATCCACTCTGTCATATGCTTTTTCCAAATCCTTGATGGCCGCATACAACTTCTTTCCCTTCAGGAGAAACTTCTCCACTGAAGACCTAAAGATGAATATCTGAACAGCACAACTACTTCCCTTCCTAAAACCTCCCTGTTCTTCTCCAACTAATTCCTCTTTAATTTCCCTAACTTTGTCAGTAAGTATCCTACCATATACTTTTCCTATTACACTAAGAAAACAAATGCCCCTATGATTATCACTCTTCTTTTTAAGAATCCTCTGGGGATCTACCTTCCACCCAGGCCAATTTGCACATCTTCCATATTCAGTCTACTTCTGTCTCTCCCTCCATGATTCATCATTTCACCACACACTCCATCAGTTCCTGGGGTTTTTCCCTATTTTGACATTCTTCATTGCTTCCATTACTTTCATCCTACTGATCTCTTTCTTCCTTCTTACCTCTCTCCTTCTCCCAGCCATTCCCCAGCCACTTTTACTCGCATTACTTTCATTCTCTGTGTTTAACAGTTCCGTAAAGTATTATCTCCATCTGCTCATTTTTTTCCCCTTCACTATCAATCTACCATTTTTATCTTTCATTTCCCTACTGATTTTTTTATCACTCTGTCTAGCTCTTTTTACTCCTTCCAGAACATTTTCTTACATTCTTTCCACTTTACACTCAAATTCCCTCCAAATTCCTCATCCACTCTCTTACTCTTCCTTACTAATCTTTTCACCTCTCTCTTCCTCTCTACATATAACTCTCTCTTCCATCTCTCAGCTTCCTCCATGTCTCTGCATGTACATGTACTGGTATTAATGATTAAACAGTGTGCCGTATACATCATAGGATGCATGCATTATCTCCCCTCACTCACTGCAGTGCTGACGTAAATAGAGGCATAATGTTGTAGGGGAGGAAGTTCAGGTTATATTAGGTGAGACAAGAAGAAGTGGATAAAAATGAAATGTCCTCAGGTGAGATACAGAAGGAAGAGAGTATTGGTGCCCAGTGAGGTGAGGAAATACTGGTATTAATCCATAAGTAGTGTATACATCATAAGGATGCATTCATTTTCCACCATCATCATCATCTAATCCTGTGTTGCCCCATGAGGAGCATAGGAGCCCGGGGCTAGGCAAGTTGGTCCTGACATTTAAGATGAGAGTGACCAGCCTCACTCATTTCTGAGTGGCATTATGTGAGCAGTAAACCCCAACCATCCCTTGGATATAAACCTGCAGAGGCTCAATCCGCTGAAAGACCTTCATTACCCACTAAATCACCACGTGTCATCCATTTCCCCCCCTTCATTTTTTCTGCTGCATCAGTGAGTTGAATGTGGGAGGAGGTATGGTGAACCAGGGTGAATGTGTGTGGTAAATACAGTAGTGTGTGAGAAAGTGAGGTAAATTATGTGGGATGTAAATGGTTGGTTGTTGGTGGTAGGTGGGAGTGCCCATCATCCATCCTCTCAATGCAGTGCTGCCATTAGGTGACTACAGTGAGTGACAAGCCAAGTGGTTCCATATAAACCAGGAAACCATTCTGGGTGGTAACCATATAATCAGATGGCACCTGGTGGTTTAGTGGGTTAAGATGCTTCAACCAGATTGAGCCTGTATGGATTTATATCCAAAAGAATGTGGTTGGTGGGGACGCTCACCATCCACTCGCTCGATGTAGGCCTGCTTTAGTGTCTGCCCTTTCTTTCTTCCTTCCTTCCTTCCTCTTCTGTCTTCTTTTCTTCATTCATTTTTCTTCCTTCTGCCTGTGGGTGACTTTACACTCCCTCTTCTGTCTTTCTTTCCTTCATTTCTTCCTCTTCCTTGTGCCTATGGGTGATTCAATATTGAGTGACAAGCCAAATGGTTTCCCGTACACCAGAAAACCATTCACTATGCTGGATGGTAACCATATAACCAAATTATGGCCCTAGTGGTTTAGTGAGTAATTTAGGTGCTCCAGTCAGATTGAGCCAGTGTAGGTTTATATCCAGGGGATGGTTGGGGTTTATTGCTCACGTAATGCCACGGTAGAGATGAGTGAGGTTGGTCACTCTCATCTTAAATGTCAGTACCAACTTGCTTAGCCCTGGGCTCCTACGCTCCTCATGGGGCAACAGAGGATTGGATGATGGATGGATGCATGGACGGATGGTTGGATGGATAATTGAGGCTTATTGCTCACATTCTGCCAATTAGGGGCAAGCGAGGATAAAATGTCAGAATGACAGTGGTAATATGTGCCTTTATATACAGTAAGTCCTCGTTTTTCGCTGTTTTAATGTTCCGTCAAAACGTCGCGAAACGTGAAATGTCGAAGTGTGAAGTTAAGAATCAGTGGGAAAAATAGATGGGTGTTCCAGTGGGACAGCTGCCTACCGTATCAAAGTACTGTACTATAACACCAAACAGGCCCTACCCAATATTAAATGTGGAGTGTTTACTAGTCGCTTATACAGCATACAATAAACATGTACTTGAAATGACATTAGAATTGTTATAAAGAGCTGCAACACCAATAATCCTTACCAGAAATAAAGTAAACATTGGCATGAGTGGCAGGTGAAGGTGTGCTGAGGGTGGATGGGCTATAGTTACTAGGTGACATGGGGCTCTCTGGGGAAGCCCTATCACCTGAGCCGAAGCACTCGAAGTCGAATTCTGGCTCCAGCAACTCCACTTCCTCTCTGTCCACTTCTCCTCTTTCATCCTCCTCTCCTGTCACACCTAAGTCTTGCATAATAGCAGCCACATTCTGTGTCACATTAAAAAATCATATGATCCTGGCTTGCCTCTGCTCCAATATGTTTCTGTTGTAGACTGCCATCACTTTAGACATCAGATCATTCAAGGTGGACAGGATCTGGATAGCCTCAGGCATAGTCCCGGTATATGTCTCGAAGGTTGTTGCCACATCGGTTATGGTGGACAGGCTGTGGGACAATTTCTGGGTGGTCATCTTCTCCTGTGCAGTGTGATCTGGCCTTTCATTCTCTTCACTAGAGTTCATCTCTTCCTCTCTTATGTCAACCACACCTGAGTCTAAGTCGTAGTGTGTCAAGAGGTGTCTTACAGCTGTTTTGTCCGCCTCTGCTGTGTCTAGGCTTGTGCGTCTGATCGCACTCTAAAAACTAACTCCATTAGGTGAATATTGATCCAGTAAAAAACAGTGGCACAAATAAAAGTTGAGGGGAAAAAAACACACACATTTACTTTATTGTTATTTTACTTGCACTCACCTGCTTGTTGAGAGGTTCCTTGTTCTTCCTTAGGAGTACTGTATAATGCAACATAACTGTAACCAACGTTACCAATTTTCATTACAATACTGTATATTCTTTCCCTGAATTGTTCTAACTAACACATGGTAGGTTAATGTTGGTTAACTTTAAAAACTAACTCCATTAGGTGAATATTGATACAGTAAAATACCAAGGCACATATAAAGGTTGGGGGGAGAAAAAACACACATTTACTTTATTGTTATTTTACGTGCACTCACCTGCTTGTTGAGAAGTTCCTTGTTCTTCCTTAGGGGTATAATGCAACATAACAGTAACCAGCGTTACAAGTTTTCTCTACAATACTGTATACTCTTCCCTTGAATTGTTCTAACACTTGGTTGGGTAACGTTGGTTAACTCTAAAAACTAACTCCATTAGGAGAATATTGATACAGTAAAAAACAGTGGCACAAATAAAGGTTGGGGGGAAAAAAACACACATTTACTTTATTGTTATTTTACGTGCACTCACCTGCTTGTTAAGAGGTTCCTTGTTCTTCCTTAGGGCTATAATGCAACATAACAGTAACCAATGTTACCGATTTTCATTACAGTGCTGCATATTCTTCCCCTGAATTGTTCTAACTAACACTTGGTTGGTAAACTGTAAAAACTAACTCCATTAGGTGGATATTGATACAGCAAAAAACCGTGGCACAAATAAAGAGTATGGGAAAAAACACACAGACATATTTACTTTATAGTTATTTTACGTGCACTCACTTGCTTTTTGAGAGTTGCCTTATTTTTTCTGAGTGTCCTTATGGTGCTGTCAGGAGCCCCAGTCAGGCGACGTATCTTAGGGGCTGTCAACCCCTCCTCAATGAGCTGCAAAATCCTCTGCTTCTCGGGTGCACAAAAAACACAATGGTGAAGGGGTCTGTAGCACTGCCGCTGTATCGACAGAGGGCAGGGTGGTCGCAAGATGGCCGCCAACAAATGAACATCGGTATGTGTCGTCTGCTGAGTGTCGGCTGCCAGCTGGAAGTGGCGACGAAGATTGAGTGAAAATGACGAAGTTTGTGACATGTTGGAAACTTTTTTCCTTCGCGAAAAATGAGGCGTTGAAATAAAATATGTCGAAGTACGAGGACTTACTGTAGATGTTTTTGACACATACACTTCCTGTGACAATGAATTAAGCTCATTCCACTTGCAGTTGGAAGCTGCGAGGAAGAAGAGTGCTGGCTCACCTCTTGGTGGTGCTGCTGGTGGCTGGGAGTGTCTATGCTGTTGTGTTGTTGGTGTATCGTCAAGAAGGTGCTGGACCAAATTCCTCATGGTGGCGACAGAATGAATTAACCCTCATTCTTAATGTTATCTCATTCATCTACCCTAAATTCTTTGATGTGAGTATTGTTCATATTGTTCATGTTTACTTTTGTCCCATTCATCTTGCCAAATCTGATGACTCATTCATCTACTTAAAGCCCTTTGATGTGAGTCCTGTTGATTTTTTTTTTCTTTTTGTATGATGCAATTCTCATTTTATTTCTTGCAATTGTGAGACAATTTAATCCAGTTTATAAGAACCCTGTAATAAAGAAGGGGTTAAGAGAAGCTGAATCTAATTCCTCCAGTTCAGAAAGTTTCTCCATGATGTAAATAAATTGATGATGATGATAATGATGTTGTTTAGGTAGAGGCAACACTCCTTTTTGTCTTTCTCCCTGTGCTGGTAGGGACTGAAGCTATGATGATGATGATGATGATGATGATGAAGATGATGATGATGATGATGATGATGATGATGATGATGATGATGATGATGATGATGATGTTTGGGTAGAGGCAACACTCCTTTGTCCATCTCCCAGTGCTGGTAATTAGAATTATGATGATCATGATCATGATGGTGATGATGATAAATTGAGTATAAGCAACACTTCTTTTGGCCTCCTCCCTCAGCTGGTAGGTTTATTGGAGCAGCGCCACCCGAGGAACCAGCTACAGTGGCAACTGGCTCGTATCATGGCACTCAATCTTCTCAATCTCTACACTCTCATCTTGGCTCTTTTCTCGAAAGTAAATGACATGGTAAGGAATGGGTTGTTGTTGTTGTTGTTGATGATGATGATGATGATGATGATGATGGTGATGAACTAGATTAATTTCCATCAGTATGATGACATTCCATTTGTTGTGTTCTTGACACAACCAGTTAATCTTTTTTTCAGCTCAGGAAATATGCCTCATATTGAAGGGGTTATGAGAGTTTCTTGTAACCCATTCAGTCCCTCATGTCTCAAAAGATGAATACAGTAATTTGTTGGTAACAAGAATGGAGTGAAATAAATATGTGCATACTGTTAAGGTTAATGGTAAAGTGTTTGGCTTTGTTTTCACATAAGAATAATTTTTCTCTCTTCAGTTCCCAAATCTCCAATAAGTAATGTAACTGTAATAAATTTCAGACTGTTGAGCTAAAGAATATGAAGGCAAATGTGACAGCACTTAAGGAGAGTTGGATATTGCTTACATCCTCCCCGACCTCCTTTACGTCTGCCTACAACACAACAGATTTATCTCTCCTCACCCTCAGCAATGTCTCTCTTACTGATGAATATGGTTTCACTGTTACTGGTGATTACAACATCAGTTTGAGTGATTTGTCTAATTCATCCCTACCTGGTTTTAATCTCTCATGGACTGACTTGACAGTCTCTTTGCCATCTTTGACCCATAATCTCTCAGACACTGACTTCAGTTCTACTCTAGGATCAGTTGTCACAGCTGCTGCCTTCACCAGGTATGAACTGTTTTGATATTTTGTATGTATGTCATGTACATTCTGGCAGAAGAGTCATGTCCCATCCATCAATTATTGGTGTAATAATGCTGTTCATATTTCTAATATCCATTACTGTAGCTACAATAGTATTATTTTTATAAATTGTAGTAATGTCTGTTTATTGATTTTTGAAAGTACTGTACAATGATAATATTGTTATAATTTATAGTACTGTCTGTTTATAGAGTTCCCTAATTTTTTTCAGCTTACCAATATCCAAGACAGACCTAAGTCTACAGTCATCACCTCCACCAGGCTGCTACCGTATCCCAGCACCGTGCCTCACTTCTACCCAGTCTTTACCGTATTCTTATCCTCTCACCTCTGTTTCACTACTGTCAAATTCCTCAACTGCTTCGCCTCTTTTGGACCTGCTTATCCCTGCCACCTTTCCTGTCACACTACTGATCAATCCAGCTGTCTCCAGTACTACAGTTAATTCACCTAATTCTGTAGAGACTTTAGTTCCAGATAAAGATAGCTGGCATGCTGCTATCTATGGTGAAGATTTTGATGGGGAAAATGTACACAGTTATGAGCCAGTATATTACATAGATGATAATATTACCACCTTGCCTCCTTCAAATAGCACCACATTTACGGTGCAGACAACAGGCAATCCTTACATAGACAACAACACGGACTTTGAAGAAAAAGGATGGCCATTAAATACAACAGCTGAGGTCAGGAACAACACTTTGCCATTTGCATATATTACAGCCGCTGTGCCATCAAATGAATCAGATTTGTTGGGAGAAAATACTGCTGTCAGTAATGAAACATTGAATTATAAAAATGTTTTCATGGAGAAAGATTTAAGCTTGATTGATGAATCTCAGCCAAACATGACATCTGTTTTGATGTCTGAAAATCTAAGTGAGCCTTCCACAAAAAACCTTGAGGAGGTAAAGATAATGACCAGTACAGCCAGTTCCATGATGTCAGATAATGTTATTGATGCTAACAAGCATAAATATTCAGTGGCTTCAGTGAATGTGGAAGACCGGTATTCCACAACCTCTGTCCCTGTTGTTGATGGAAACTTAGCACATGAATCAATCCACCATTTTATTGCTGATGACATTGATAAAAATGGAGATGAGCATGTTATTGACAGCAGTATGGGAGGTGAGGAGTCTGAAAGGAGTATAGACAAAAGAAATGCTGACTTTGTGTCATACCCAATGGAGTTCCAGCTGAAGGATACTCAGGTTAAGAGAAGGAAAAAAACAGTGACAGAAATTTTGGATTATTATGGTAAGAACAATGTTATAGACCAGGAGACTAATAACTTTCCAAATACAATAGCCTCTGACAAAATTGAAAGTCAAAATGATCAGAACCTCCATAAAGAAGGACAGTTTCAGCATGGCAGTGATCGCGTCAAACGTGTTGTTGATTATGATGACCACCGAGGTTTGGGAATTGGCAGCATAGATAATACTGCCATTCTAGAAGACCCTCCACTGATTTCTACATCAGCTGAAGTAGAGAAAGTAGATGAATCAGAAGATGCAGGAGGTGTGTCTAATATTACTACTAACAACACCATCAGTGAGGAGGTGATTAAGTACTTCACACCAGCTCCACATGATCCTCCTAACATAACATCTCGCAGCTTGGAGCACTACTGGAATGCACTGCTAGGTATTCTCACAGAATATCAAAACATACGTACCACAGAGCACACAGGTACCTGGAATTATGATAAACTTACAACTGAACCACTTGGTTTATCTACAACTGAAGCTGAATCTGGAAATATGACTGATGATGAAGTCCTTGTTATATCTGCAACTGATGTTGAAGCAGTAAATGTGACTGCTGCTGATGACCTGAGAAATACAACTGAGGATGGTGAGGAAGCTGTGGAAGAAGAATATGATTGTGTTGTTACTGTGTGTGATGGTAAGTGTCTGGAATGGGTATTTAAATTAGCATGATAACATAGTGTAGTACTCTGTACTTGTATACAGAACCTAAATGGCATGTGTAATCTGGCTGTGGCTCATACAGACTTAAGTACATACAGCTTTGTATTGTACTGTCATGTGAGAGAAAATGCTGTAAGAAAAAGTCCCAGTAATATTTAATACAAAATTCTTTCCAGGACCCATTGATATGACGACAGCCCCAACATCCAGCGTAACATCAACCTTGTCAGCGTCACATCTCACTTCAGCTGTGCCTCCCTCCATAACCCCACCAGTTTGGATGGATACCATGGAACCCCAGACAACATCTGAATATGAAAGCACAACTTTCATGTCTTGCCCATCCTCTGAAGATTCTTCTTTCTTGGTGCAGCCAATGAAGGACAACCCTGAAAAGTGGGCCATCCTTCTGGGGCCGGAGAAGAGAGAGCGGCTAAGGAAATTGTGTTGGGAGACCATGTTTGGCCAAGAGATAGTTAAGCTGACTGTCATGGATCTGGTGAGTTATATTCAGTTCTTGTAATGCCATATGTTGCCATTTGTAGCCTACTGGTTGTTTTATGTTATTTAATATTATTTGTTACCAAGTTCACCCAAAATTGCAGAAATGTTTACTATTCAAGTTCTGTTGTTGTAGCCTATTATACCTCCTTTAAGGCTAATTAAACAGTTTATCACAGTTTACAGAACCATTTGTATGGATGAAGTTGTAAATTTTGGAACATACAGGCTTAGGAGGAAGTAGAATGAGGTGGAGAAGTTAGTAGAAAGGATAAGAGTTAAGAAGCAAGTTTGACAGATGTCATGATGGAAAAGTAAAATATAGCTTCTTCATTAAAAGCAGAAGAAATTTACAAAGGTAGGAAGAAAGTGGGTGAGGTTGAGGTACGAACCAAGGTGAAGAAAAGAAAGTTGGGCATAAAATGAATGTTTCTTCATCTTGAATGCTGAATAGCCACAACAGATTATTGGTAACATAAAAACATAAACGCTTGTCATGAGGCAGTGCTATGGAAAGGATATAGGATATAAAGCCATATTATAGTTTTATTCTGCCATCAGGCTTCAGGAAATAAAGCTGGAAATGAATGAAAATATCTGTCAGGTTAAGGTGAAAGAACTAAAGTTAGGAAAGGTGAAAAATAATGCTACCATAAATGATTGGTATAGTTAGTCATCACATTGTCGTTGGCGGGGGACAGAGCGACATGGAGGTGATTTGTTTGTGGCCACCTCGTACGGGATTAAGGCATCTGGCAATAGATAGATAGACAGACAGTTTATTGTTTGCATATCATCTAATCCTGTGTTGCCCCACGAGGAGTGTAGGAGCCCGGATCTAGGGTCCTGACATCTAAGATGAGAGTAACCAGCCTCACACATTCCTGAGTGGCATTACGTGAGCAGTAAACCCCAGCCACCCCTTGGATATAAACCTACGCAGACTTGATCTAGTTGGAGTGCCTTAATTACACACTAAACCACCAGGTGCCATAATTTGGTTATATGGTTACCACCCAGTGTAGTAAATGGTTTCCTGGTGTACAGGAAACCATTTGGCTTGTCACTCAGTGTAGAGTCACCCGTAGACAGAAGGAAGAGGAAAGTATCAAGGAAAGAAACACAGAAGAGGAAGGAAGGAAAGCAGGAAGGAAGAGAGGAAAGGGCAGTTACTCAAGAGCAACACTACATCAAGTGAGTGACTGGTGAGCTACCCCACCTACCACTACTATTTTGTTGCCCTTATTTATTTTTTCTTTTTACACAAAGTTCATTATGAATTGCAAAAAGATTGCCTGTTAACATTCCACTGTCACCTATAAAGCTAATTACCAGTTTCCCCGATAAATCATACCAGCCCTGCTAGCTGTAACATTTGAAACATGTTACCGAGATTTAATGAGATCTTACGCAATACCGTATGTCAGATTGTAACTTGGATATTATTATTTCATGCTTGTTTTAGATCACAATGCCAGGTCTCTAGACATTATGCTAGATTGTAATTCCACCTTCATATCTTGATGAACTTTTACTCCCATAACTTTTTTTTTTTTTTTTTATACTGTGGAGTAGGGCTAGGATGATGGTGAAGTATGCAGTAATTATCTGTGTGTGTGTGTGTGTGTGTGTGTGTGTGTGTGTGTG
>JAGKTI010012791.1:0-11230 GCA_018397915.1 Birgus latro
GAGAGAGAGAGAGAGAGAGAGAGAGAGAGAGAGAGAGAGAGAGAAGGCGGGGGGGGGGGAGAATATTTCCATCCCTCATTCAAAAAATCACAGCTATTTTTCATCGGTCCTTAATTATCGAGCAGAAATTATTACTGAGAAATGAAAGGGATTCCATATTTATACTTTTAGGATTTTTTAATTTCCGAAGCCGTAAGGAATGTTTCATCATCATCATCATTACCACCATCCTTCTCCTCCTCATCATCATCATTATGCACATCATCATACTCGAAGTAAATTTTTGGACAGAATTATGCTCACTGTTTCTTCTTCTCCCAGTATGGTGGTAGAAAGAATAAAATAAAATATGTCAGTTGATGGGATTTCTTTTTCTCTCTCATTTTTTCCACGACCTAGCCTTATCTTTTATCTACATCCTATCTAAGGTCATAGTTTTATATTCTATCTTTCCATCTTTCCCCCAGCTGCGTCTCTCTCTATACAAACTTCTAGATTATGTCTGCCCATGTCTTTTATGATGATGTGGTGATGATGGTGATGATGATGGTGGTGGTGGTGATAATGGTGATGATGATGATGATAGTGGTGGTGATGGTGATACTGATTGTGATGTTGATGATGATGATGATGGTGACTGTGGTGATTGTTGTGGTGCTGATATGGCAGTGATGATAGTGGTGGTGATGATAGTGGTGGTGGTGATAGTGGTGATATTTTTGTAATGATGGTGATAATACTGGTGCCTTATTAGTGCCACAGGGTAATTGGTGGGGTGAACTCCCATTAGCCAAAGATTTTTCAGTCCTTTCCATTCACAGTGCCTCCTGCTTGAAAGCATCCGTGATACTAGATAGATAGACAGACAGATAGACAAACATACAGGCAGACAGGCAGATAGATAGATAGATTGATAGATAGAAAGATATACAGAGAAACTGATAAACTGACGCAGATAAGAAATAACAAAAGACGAACATATACTTTTTCAATCAATCTGTCTATCTGTTTTTCTGTCTACACATCTTTATCTACCAGTCTATCTATCTGTATTTCTATATCTAGCTATCTGTCTCGGAAGTGACTATAAGTTACTCTCTTTCTCTCTCTCTCTCTCAATCCAGTAATGCCATAATCCCACTCAGTCGCAACAGATAATACTCGTATTGATCCGAGGACTAAAGCTCCTCCAATATTTCCCACTCTCTCCACCACTTCCCTCCATTCTCCACCAGTTTCTCTACCTCTACCCATCACCTCCCTCAGTCTTCATCATTTTCTCTACCCCTCTTCACCACTGTTTCCCTCCTTTCTCCGTCACTTCCTTTTTCCTCTTGCCGCACTCCCTCCCCACAGTTTCTCTCCACCACTCATTCTTCTCTCCAATGTTACCTACACTTTTCCACGTACTTTCCTCTTTCTCTCTCCATTACTTTCCCCATTCTCTCTCCACCACTTCTCTTCCTATGCCTTCTTCTCTCACCCCTCCTCTCCACTGTTTACTCTCTTCTCTCTTTATCCTTCCTTCTCTCACCACTCCTCTCTCCACCACTTCCTTCCTCACATCACTATTAACTCTTTCTACATCAATCACGCCACATTCCATCCGGTTTCTCGGGCAATATCCACGTTTCCGAGCACTCCTAGTCGATATCTGGCACTGCATCAATGTGCGCCAAGGCTGTTGCTCTATCAGGCTTGGTGATCTACAGCCAAACCTCTTACGTTCTCAAGATGACTTCGATTTGCGGTGTACTGCTTGCTCCCCTCTCTCTCTCTCTCTCTCTCTCTCTCTCTCTCTCTCTCTCTCTCTCTCTCTCTCTCTCTCTCTCTCACATACAGTTACATTCCTTCATTCCATATCATCTTCCATTCACCTCCATTCCATCTCTCCTTCCGCCCCTCCCATCTCTCTCATAGAAACCCATCTACTTTCCACAGCATCTTACCTCCACCTTCTCAAGTCTCTCCCCCCCCCACTCTCTCTCCCGTCATGCAAGGATGAAAAACGCCAGACCCATTCTAAAATACAGAGAATAATAGAGTTGATACGAGTATCTAATTGCATGGAGCCTAGGAGTGTTAATACCTTCCCTCCTTACCCCTCCTGCCGATTGGACAAAGTAAATGCAGAGCCTTTGATCCAGCACACACACGAAATGGACTGGGGGAGAGAGAGAGAGAGAGAGAGAGAGAGAGAGAGTCAGCTTTGAAGGTTTTTTTTTCGTGATTATAGGGTTAAGATACGGGTGGAGGGACCTTCATTATGGATTAATGTGGAAGGGAGAGATTGCTGTTGCGTGAATACGATGAACATCCGTGAAACTGAGGAGAGAGAGAGAGAGAGAGAGAGAGAGAGAGAGAGAGAGAGAGAGAGAGAGAGAGAGAGAGAGAGACGGGCAAATTATTATGGAAGCGGAATTATAAAACACTCATCGCCGCAGAAAATAATACGGAAAAACCAGTATGTATATTTTAGATCATTTCAGACTCTTTTCATTTATTTACGTAGGTGGAGATTTACATACCTTTGCTCCTTGTTTTTATTTCTTTCCATAGAACTTCCTCGTGACTAGCACCATGTTTTGCCGAACCTAACCTAACCTAACCTCGTGCTATAGTTGAAAATTGAAGATGGAAAGATGGATTTTTAGGCCAATTTAAAGTGAAAAAGAGTAGCAGTTACAGCCTCAGCCTCATCAGAATGTGAGCTCGGTGGACTGCAGAATGAGGTTACCCTTCTGCTATCTACAGTTCTCCTTCGGGTGACAGGGAGTGTATCGAGAGAGGTTTGCATAGCTTGGTAGAGAAGCCACTAGCTTGTACTGATGACACAACATGAAGGCATCATTAAGTTACTGGGGCGAGCGTACAAGAGCCAGAAGGTTATTAGGTGAATGACGTCAAACCTTGGAGGAAATACATTTTTTTCATTTTTTATTGGTACGGCATCTTGTAGATATTTATTTTTCCTGAGAGGAAATTGCTTACAGGACGGGAAAGGAGAGTAATTTTGTTTATTAGAGAGAGAGAGAGAGAGAGAGAGAGAAAGCACTAATTAGATAGCCTTATGTCTTTTAATAACTCCATCAGCCAGCTGTTGATTTTTATTTTATTATTATTCTTGCTGCTTAGAGTCGATTTGTTTTCATCTAAGGGAACTGGTCCACTACTACAACATGACTACAGAGTTGATATTGCATGAAATACAATGAGCCTTAGATTTTAGTTGGTAAAGAATCTCCTTGGTTACTAGTTAAAATGAATGGAAAAACTATTCTACTCAGATTAGTAAATTCTCTAGTAGTGAAGAGGTAGAAAGATAGATAGAAAGATAGGTGGATAAGTGGAAAAAGGTAATGTGATAGGAAATTTGAGAGAAAATGACAGAAGAGAGATACTGAGAGAGATAAATAGATAGACAGGCATATATCGAAAGGCAGATAGTTAGACAGATTTGTAGATAGATATAGACACACAAACATATATATAGATAGATACAGACAGGTAGTCAGATACATAGACAGAGAGACAGGCAGATAGACAGATCTATAGACACAGGGAGAGGGCCTAGTGACGGTAGTATTTCTACTGTTCTGCTCTGATATTTTTCTCACCCGTGTGTATGTGGCGGGGCATAGAGATAGCTCACAGAACCAGTTGAGAGAGAGAGAGAGAAAGAGAGAGAGAGAGAGAGAGGAGGGGAGGGAGGGAGAGAGATTAAGGATGGAGAGGACCGAGAGGTAGCAGAGAAAGTTAGAAGGAATGAAGGAGAGAAGTGGGAGAAAGGGAGCTATAAGAGAGAAGGACGGTATGAAGAAATGGACTGAAATAGGAAAGAAAGGAGGGAAAGAAAGGACGAGGGAATGAAGAGAAGGAAAAAATGAAGGGAGGAAATCGGAAGGAAGAAAGGATGTAAGGGAGAAAGAAATGAATGAATGAAGAGAGAGAGAGAGAGAAGGAGGAAGGGTGTAGGTTAGGTAAGGGATCATAGTATCAGGTTATACAGGGGAGCAAAACCATACCTTAATTTTTCTGCTTACCTCTATTCTTCCCCTTCTCTCTCTCTCTCTCTCTCTCTCTCTCTCTCTCTCTCTCTCTCTCTCTCTCTCTCTCTTCTAACCCAATCAGATCTAACCCTGTCTTTTCCATCTCACAGACGACGTAATGGAAAGGTTGGCCGAGGCCGTGGTTCAAGCAACGAGTCCCCTGGCGATTACAACCTCGCCTGACCTCTCACCCACACACAACCTCACCTGCTGCCCTACGTATACAGACAAGTTCGACTCAAAGCTGACCTGGTATGAGGATTACATCGTTGGCTGCTTCCTCGTCATGGTTGGTGAGTGATTCATCTAACCTAGCTTGATGTGTCCTAACCTAAACTAACCTAACCTGATCTAACTTAACTGATCAAACCTAATCAAGACTCACTTGCAGTACAAAATACTGATAAGTTCACCTCAACGCTGGCCTGGTATGAGGATTACATGGTTGGCTGTTTCCTCGTCATGGTTGGTCAGTTCACAAACTGGGCTTACCATATTTAACTTTGGACCACGTCGCTGCAGGATAATCAGGCTCCCTAGCATCTTATTCACACTTACACACTTCGAGCCACTTCTGCTATTTCTCTGCGTCTACTTCGCACTTTGAGAAAGTCCATCACTTTTCTACCTGACGCTTCATGAAAGACAATCTTCCATTGTTGCAACCATTCATCCTTGGTCATGCCTGGCCCAACAGACTCGTCAACTACAAGTATTCAAAAGTCCAGATGGGGTCGTCTTAGCGTGGCATATGTTGTGCCTTGAAAGCGCGCTGAGGCCACCAAACCGAGGCGCTACCGTGTTCTCTTATTTGGATCACCAGGCTGTCGCTGGTAACTGGTGACCTCCAGTTTGGGTTTAAAAAAAAATAAATAAGCCCGACTTCCCTCCACATTGTCCAGCATGAATTTAGCACGGAAGAGAACGATGCACTGGCGGAGCCAGAGGAAATGTCATTTTTTTCAGATGTGCCATATTTCTTCAAGTTGTTAGAACGTAAAAAAAAAAATGCTTTTTGCTATCAGTGTGTGTGTGTGTGTGTGCGTGTGTGTGTGTGTGTGTGTGTGTTTGTGTACGTGTGTGTGTGTGCGTGTGTGGGGGGGTACACAGTAACTTACTTGTTCAAAAACTTAAACACTCATTTTACTGACTGTTCCAGAAACTGTGTTTTTGTGTGTCAACGATGGAACAACTGACTGACAAGATGGAAACTGTTGTTCTTTATTATATGTATGCCAGAATATGGTTTATCATGACTACTAACTTCTTTTATAAACCTGCTCAACCGCTCATCTCGTACCAGTGTTGTGTCTGTGTGTGCCAGTGGATGGAGTCGCACAATGCTCTAGCCACTGGGGCAGCACCTAACTTACCTGTCAGCCTGGCCTTCATGCTCTGCCTCCTAACCCTTATCTCATACACCACAATATAGCTTATATAATTGTAATTCTTAAGTGGTTTATATTATGATCACGTCTAGAAGCCTACTCAACATTCATTCTGTCCCAGGCTTTGTGTTTGTGTCCAGTTACTTACTAGAATACTTAAATGCATCAAATTATTACTGCCTTTTGATCTCAGCTAAACAGTTTTTCGGCCCTGGTGTTGTATCGGTGTGTGGCAACTGGTGTAGTAACTAATTAAGAGGGTGGAGACTGTTGATGCATACTAGAATATGGCTTACTTCATCACTGCTTCCCTTTAAAAACCTACTCAGTATCTCATCTGGTCCAGGTGTTGTACAGGTTTATAGCAACGAGTAGAGTAGCTGACTGACAAGGTATAGACTGTTGATGACAACTAGAATATGGCTTACTTGATTACCAAGCTCCGATTCAGACCTACTGAACCCCATATTTGTCCCAGGTATTGTATCGGTATGTGGTAACGGGTGGAGCCTGTTAATGTTTTGGCGTAGGGGGCGGCACCTGACCCCCGCTGAGGTGCTGTTGGTCAACCTGGCATTCATGCACTGTCTCCTCGCCCTCACCTCCTACCCTGCACCCACCGCCGCCTCCTTCATGCACCGATGGGTATTTGGCGATATTGGTGAGTAAACGACCACTGCTGAGTATGTCTGTGTGTCTGTGTCTGTATTCTGTGTCCGTCTGTGTCACCGTGCTGAGTATATACTGTGTCTTGGTATATGTATCCTGTGTCCGTCTGTGACACCGTGCTGAATGTGTCTATATCTTGCGTCCGTCTGTGTTATTGTCTGTGTTTAAGTAACCGGTGCTGAGTGTGTGCTGGGTATCTGTGTTTCAGTTCCTTTATCATGTGTCCGTCCTTGTAATCGTCGTTTTGTGTCTGTGTCTTTGTCACTATGGGCATTTGGTAATACTGGTAACAAGTGATGACTTTGTAATGAGTACATCTGTACCCGTATCCGTATCATGTGTCCGTCTGTGTCATTGTCTTTGTCTGTCTGTGTTTAGAATACATTACCCTCTATTAGGGGGAGGCGGTGGCGCAATCGGTAGAGAGGTGGCCTGTAGTCCCGATGGACCCAGGTTCAAATCCCGGCTGTGGCAGGGAACAGTTTAAGGATTTGAATTTTATTAAATCAGGCTTTACTAATCTACCAGATGACCCGCCGACATGTCGTAAAAATACCCCCGCTAATACCAATACACCAGTCCTGTATGAGACAGCCCTAGCATGTATTCAATATGGACGGTGGGTGTTAGCGCCGAAGTGGTGACATGCAGAGGTGTATGGTATGTAGGAGGACTGCTGGGCCTTGATAGCAGGCTGTGAAGCCTATGCCCAGAAGTCGGACACATTAAAAAAAAAAATTAGATGCTACAGAGTGCTCGTGGTAGGGTTTTTCGCTGCTTTCAGTGTATTCAGCCTGGAATTTGATGTGTTTCTGAAGGGGTTAATGTGAATGTTTTGACCCGCTCTTAATATGACTGTAGGCTACTGGACCCATCCCACAACTCGAAGTAGTGGTTGCGTGAAATTCGGTGAGCCATAGTTGTGAGAAAGGAAGGAATCTCCTTGCTTACTGGACAAATTTACATTCCAGTCTGACTACATCTGGCCATAATCCAAACTGAAAAGAGGCTACGGATCTTTGCTTGGTTAGAAAGCACGCGCTAAATCAGAAGTCTCTCCTAAGCTGGATAAAATCGTACAGCGATAATAGCAACGAAATAAAGGGTGGCCAGTAAATAGCACTCCACGGGAAACTCATCTGGCTGTGCCTTATGTGTTGCTGGGACGGCTCAAGTCTGCTGGTGTGGGCGTGGATGTGACAGCGGGAATAGGAAAGGAGTAAATGATGCAAGGTAAACACTGATAACGTGGACTGAGCCGTGCCCGCAACACACGACAAAGCACCTGGCGGAGTGGAAACGGAGCGCTGTATATGGACCAGCCTGTATACAAGACGTTCTCTTACTGAGGGAGTTGAAGACTATCACTCAGCCGAATTCTGGGTGACAAAGGAGGCTTCGTAGCACCTTCTCCTTTGCAATGAATCTTGCATATTATACCTTAACATTCTCTTGCGTGTTATTTATATCATTTTAATACCAACATAGATTGCATCATTACTATACAATTGGATTTTGAGGTTTAGTACGCAGAATAAATCGCTACTGAAGAGGTGTTACGAAATTTTGTCACATAGAATACCCGTGGAGACGATTGTTATTGAGAGATAGAAATTATGTCAATAAGTTATGCTTGGAAAATGTGTGTAGTCAAGAAGTTATGATACTGGCTTTTGTTGAATAGGTCTCTCTCTCTTAATCCAAGCAAGAAAGATGTTATTACTATAGCCAGGTTACTGTGGATCTGACACGGTGAATGCAGGAATGGTTTTTGTGTAAGCCCTGTAGCCTCACATGTTACTCTTATTTTCATCACGAGAGAGAGAGAGAGAGAGAGAGAGAGAGAGAGAGAGAGAGAGAGAGAGAGAGGTAATGACTAAGTTTGTGTGTGTGTGTGTGTGTGTGTGTGTGTGTGTGTTTACTCGGTGAAGTCTTAGTGTTCCCTTCTAAACGATGATCACGTCCCCCACGCCTTAGCATACACACAATATATCCACATTCTGTTATGCTCACGCACTGTTATACGTACAAACTAATAGCTTAGGCTAAATTAGATGTGCCTTGGCTTGATTAGGTTAGACTGGGTCAGGTTAGGGCAGGCTAGCTTAGGTTCGGTTGGTTTAGCTCATGTTATGGTACGGTAAGGTAGGGCAGGTTAGGTTAGGTTGGTGTGGACTGAGTTACGGTAAAGTAGGACAGATCAGTTTAGGTTAGGTTAAATTAGATTAGATTAGTTAGATCTGCGTATGATCTCCAGGTTTTATTCGCATTAGGGTAACCTTTCCAAGGGAAAGCGTAGGGTGGAGAGGTATACGAGGGTGTTGTGTGTTGGAGAAAAGGCAGCCTGATGGTGGAAGAAAAGGTGAGAGGGAGGCGATTTGTTTGTAGCCACCAAATTTGGAAGTAAGCGTTTGGCTATAGGCAGATAGACAGAATTTCTCTTTTAGGAGAGTCTTTGAAATTACATATAATCACCTGGCAACAGCAAACATAAAACACGAACCACATCTGCATAGTAGTAAGAATTGCAACTTCAGGTTCATCTGGACGTGAACCCAGTGGACTTGCAGGGTGACACTGCCCTTTCATGCACTCTACCATCCTTCTTTCGGGGGTTACGGAGGGAACTGAAGGATATTTGTGTAACCGGATAGAATATTTCCCTTCTGTATTACGGATCTGCACCACCACTGAGAACGTCAGCCAGGAACGACGCTCGCCCCGTCGTTTCAAAACTAACCATGGGATTTTCCCAAAACTATGCTCAATGTGGCCAGGCAAAAATACCACAAGTGTTTTCACACTGTTACACACTGTGGAGGCACAACGTCAGCGTACTGAAAAGGTAAAATATTCAAGGCCAGGAGCTTTAGCAAATCTGTTTTCTTTCCTAGTGTCTGAAACACCTCAAACATTCCCAGAATTTTTCTCTTCCTCCAGACCGGCTCCCACTAGCTCCAGTCTCCTCGGTATTCCAGAAGTCTTTTATTTATCTTTTTTTTTTTTTATCGCTGTTTTTAGATGGCTTCTTCAAGGATATCCCAGTCACATTAAGTAGGAGTAAAATTACCAAGTGCATTATTTTTAAATCTATTTTTCCCTTTCCAAATGTTTTCATATGTATATTTCAAAGTAAACTCTATTCACTTCAGCTAGATGTAAAATTTCCAAGTGTATTTTAGGTTTATTTTTTCCCTAACGTTTCTAGATGTATGCGTCAGCTATATATATTGTGTTCGCTTCAACCAGGAGTAATATTAGCATCTTTCTTTCTTGAATAGTGAGCTGCAACAAAAAAAAAAAAAAAATCTAGAATATGGTGTTAATCACGAAGAAGTGCTATGGCAAGGTTGGTGAGCCGTAATATTGTCTTTTTCTTTCACAAAGCTACGAGAAATAAAGCCGTACAAAGATGAAATTCCCCCCCCATACAAAAAATGAAAATGAACTAGAAATATGCGATAATTGTTCTCTCTCTCTCTCTCTCTCTCTCTCTCTCTCCCCAAATGTTGTTATCAAGAATGTTTTTGCCTTCGTCTATGTGTGTGTGTGTGTGTGTGTGTGTGTGTGTGTGTGTGTGTTCCCATTATATCTTCTGAATAGCTTAAGCTATCAACTTGAAACCTTCAGGGTATCAAGATATGGCCAAAATCTTGGACGAGTTCGAAAATGGGCACTCGAGGTTAACGTGAAGGTTATCAAAATGGCTGTCAAAGGTCAACTAGTTTTTATCGCCGGCCTTTAGCACCATTATATCTCATGAATGGCTTGAGCCATCAACATGAAACCTTCAGGGTATCAAGATATGGCCTAAATCTTGAACTTGGCCAACAGCATATTCTGGCGGGGGATTACCATTCGGCTCCCGAATGCTTCTCTTTCATTTTAGAAGAGTCATCTCCTTAAGTGTACCGGTAATTGTTCTCTTCAAATGTTTTAGGAAAAATATTCTTTGTCGATGTTTTTTTTTTTTTACGTATTACTTGTATTACTCTAAAAATCTTTTCAACGTAAGGTACTTTCTCTCTATAAAATTTTTAAAATATATACAGTATATATTTTTTCATTGCCATAAAGGCCTATTTTCCATAAGTCGTATTGTGCTCCAATTTCTCAGTCGTCTCACTCCTTTGATCCCAGACTCCCTCGCAAGCTGAAGAAAGTCGTATGGAGAACGTAAGAAAGTACAAAAATGTAGCCTAATCAAAGTGAAAGGGTTAATGGATACAGTGTTGGAAAAATTGAGAAGGAATGTTGGAAGACAGTGGACAGTAATCTTGCAACGCTGGAAGGCTTATGCAGAAATGTTGGAAATTATCTGCATGAATGTGGTCCAGACAGAAAAAAATAAAAAGATAATAAAGAAACGAAATAGAGAGAAAAGAAGGAAATGTAGAAAGAAAAAGAAAATATATAAAACAGGAGCGTGACACCGAAAAAAAACTGGAAAAATTTTGGCTGGATGAAATCTGATTCCGAACAGTACTCTGATTTTTACTAGAGCTGGTGAAGTTAACACCACAAGGGCGGAACAGACAACAAAAATATTCTCGAAGCTGAGAGAGACAGAGAGAGAGAGAGAGAGAGAGAGAGAGAGAGAGAGAGAGAGAGAGAGAGAGAACGATGCCCTTGTACGAACGTGTGTGTACACAGGGAGCAGTTTAAGGATTCGAATCTCATTAAATCAGGCTTTACTGATCTACCAGACGACCCACCGACATGTCGTAAAAATACCCCCGCTAATATCAATACACCAGTCCTGTATGTGACATCCCTAGCATGTATTCAATATGGACGGTGGGTGTTAGCGCCGAAGTGGTGACATGTAGAGGTGTTGGTATGTAGGAGGACTGCTGGGCCTTGATAGCAGGCTGTGAAGCCTATGCCCAGAGTCGTACACATTAAAAAAATATAAAAAAACATAATGTACACATAAATGAAGGTATCTCTGTATGTAAGATAGGCCTACCGTTATAAGTAATTCAGTGTTTACAGGCATTTAATTAGATGTGTGTGTGTGTGTGTGTGTGTGTGTGTGTTCCCATTATATCTTCTGAATAGCTTAAGCTATCAACTTGAAACCTTCAGGGTATCAAGATATGGCCAAAATCTTGGACGAGTTCG
>JAGKTI010012792.1:0-19176 GCA_018397915.1 Birgus latro
CTCCTCACCTCACCCTCCCACTTCTTCTTTCCTTATTTTTATTTCTTTATATTTCATTTTTATCATTTACTTATTTATTTGTTTGTTTGTGTCAGGGCTGCAGTGGCGGCCGTAGCGGCGGGCGAGAGACGGATAGCGGACGAGGAGCGACGTGGAGGCAGACTGGAGCAGGACCTGGCAGCCATGATAGCAGCCAGGGACAACGCTAATAAGGAAATAAGGTAACTCTCAATAGGTCACCCTGACAACGCTAATAAGGAAATAAGGTAACTCTCAGTAGGTCACCGTGTCACTCACTCACTCACTCTCACTCACCCAGTACAATAGCAACAACAACATTAACAACAGCCTTTTCTCCCCCTTTACCCTTCCTCTGATGCCTCATAACAACAGCGACCACAGTCTTCCCATCTGTACCTTTTCTCAACCCTTTCACTTGCTCCACCCTGCCCTTCCATCCCTCCTGCCCCTCCCTCCCTTCCTCCATCCTTTCTTCCCTCTCATTTCTTCCTTCCTTCTTCCTCTCCACTCTGCAAAACATATCTCTTATCCTTCCCCCCACCCCCCTCCTATCATCCTCCCATCCTTCCTCAGTCCCTCCTCCCTCTCCTCTCCTCTCTTTCTGCCTCTCGTTTCCTTTCTCCTCTTTCTCACTCTTTAATACCACCCTCTGTATTCCTCAAGTCATGCGTCTCTATAATGTACCATACCACTCGCCCTCCCAGTACCACACAACACCAGCACCCTTCATGCGTGTATACCCCTTTATAACACACTTTCCTCCCCCTCCCCCCTCTCTCCTTCTTCCTTTTCTCTCGATTTTCTTTTTCTCTCCTTCCTTTTACCCACAACGTTTCAGTCCACACCTTCAGCACCTGCCCCTGCCTTCCCTCTCCTTCTTCCCTTCCCTCTCCTTCCTCCCTTCCCACTTCAATAAAACCCCTTGTACTCTTGGCACTACCCACTTACAATGCACCAGACCAGTCCCCCCCTCACACACACATACCATGCAGCTCACTGCCGTCTCCCATACATCTCTATGCCTTTCTTTGTCATCACCCTCAAGCCAGCTTGCAAATTGACTCCACCCTCTATACTTTCACACACACACACACACACACACACACACTTTTATTGCCAACTGTACACACACACACACCCATATTGCACACTCTCTGCACTTCATGACTGCTGTTTCTTCCCTCAGGCGTTTGCAGAAGGAGTTTGCCAGTCTAGAGGAGGCCCACAAGGCATTGCGGGAGGAGCTCGCCAAACTGCAGGCCAGCAAGGACAACTTCAAGCGCAAGGCACAGGAGTATTGCCGCACTCTGGAGGACCTCACACACATGATGGCTGCCAAGGTGATGCTTCACTCAGTTTGTTTTCATCTAATGGAACTGGGCCACACACTACTAGAATGCTAAGTTGTAGTTGCAGGAATTTCAGTGAGCCTTAGTGTTGAGGCAGAAGTGAGTCTCTATGGTTACTAAAGCTCGTTCACTTAACTTGATCCAGATTTTCGGCCTTTTGCAGTTTATTTCGCATACCTCAGTGGTACAGGAAGACAGTGCTATGACAGTATATACATTCCATAGCAGTTATTCATGACTTCAGGTACAAGGCAGAGAATTACCTGCTGCACCCTGGAAACCTCACACACATGACAGCTGCTGAGGTAGTGATGGTGTTGTGGTGTTTACAGAAGCGAGGAGTTTATTTATTTATTTATTTTTACTCTGGGCATATGGTTCAGAGTCCATTCCCTGAGGCCCAACAGTCCTATAAGGTGTTGAGCAATGATGGTCCAGGTGTGGGAGAAGAGTCACAACAATGGAACAGTATAGTGACAGAATGTCCTAATGGCAGTGGTAATACAACCATAAAAGGATTGAAGTACTGCAGTTAGGTAAATGGCACAGAACTTTGGAAAATGTCTCGAAAAAGCCAAGCCAGATTCATATTTTTTCATAAGCTATTTTTTAGGTTTCTGCGAGAGAGATGATAATTGGGTAAAAATTATTTGAGTATTAGGTAGGTAGGTAGGTCATGAGTGGTCATAGAATCATGTAGACTAGATGGAGAGTTAAAGGTCAAGAGCATCCAGTGTATTGATGGTGGGGTGTCAAGTAGGTCAGGAGGGGTCAGGAGGTTTTGCAAAGGTCAGATAACCATGAGCAGATAGACTCACATTATGATTTCACTTGCTATTGTACTTATTTTTGCAATTCTGTTGCTAGTCACTAATTTATCACTTTATTGATAGAAAAAACTAAATGCATATTTTATTCTGTTGACGTTACCACCAAAACATTTTATTCAGGTTTGGAGAGACTTTTCAGACTGGAGGAATTAGATGTGGCCTTCATTAATCCCTTCACCACAAGAGATCTGACTGAAATTGAATGAAATAATTCTGTGGCTAAATAATAATTACAATAACTTGATGGAAGGTATTAACTGAAAATATAATTCCTATACAATGTATGCTACAGATATAATTTCGTGTTTCATTTGAATATTGAAAATTGAAATGTAATGTGGGACTGGACACATGGTAGTGGATGACTGGGCAGTGATCTGCTCAATGTTACCCTTTCATGAAGGTAATTAGTGTAGCCAGTATGGTGAATGGTAAATAAACTTGGCCTCATCTCAGTGCAGTATTTAGTGTTTCTCTTCATAACTGTCACAGCCATTGGTGAATATTTACTTACTGTGTTATCCTCTTATATTACAGGATGCAGATCAGTCAGCTCTAAGGAAGCAGTACCTGAGCCTGAATGAGACTGTGTCATCATTGAAATCCCTCAATGCATCATTGGAAGAGACAGTATCAACACGCCAGCAGGAGGCGGATAACATGGAGGAGATAATGAACAAATTTAAGGAGGAGAGGGAGCAGTTGATTGGTCAGGTATGCAGGGGTTGCAGAGCAAGGAATAAAATTGGCATGCATGTTGGAGCCTTTATAAACGATATGAAGGATATGATTACAGGAGTCAGCCAATGAATGGATCTTGAAATGGGCTTTCCTTTATACAGTACTTCCAGGAAAGAACATTTTTGCAGGTCTCCATCTTTTGGTTCTTTCTTTACATTAAAAAGAAAAAATAATAATAATATGTAGCATATAGCAGTGCAAAGTATTACCTGTTGTTTGCTTATCAACTTCTCACATATCTGTGGTACCCTACATTCCACATCACACTTCACTGGTGTTGATCTTGAAAGGCTTCCTGACTCCTTTGTAATGCTCTCGGTGTCTTCAGTTCTGTGATGTAGTTGTTATTTCATTCTTCTTTGCTCCAAGTAGTATTCAGTTTAGTAGAAACATTTTGAAGTAGAGATACAGTTTTTATTAACCTGTTCAGAGAGAGAGACCTTTCTGACTTTGAATAAAATTGTCTAAAAATTAGCAAGAAAATTTACCATTAATGTTCCATTTTTACCTATGAAGTGGATTTGTTTGTTTCCCCTTGTGCACATTAAGCATTACTAGTAAAAGTTGTATCTTTAGAACTTATTTCTTACTTCAAATAAGGATTGCTTGTATCTGATTCAGGGGGTTAACCACTCCAACACCCTGACAGATAATGGAGGCAGGACAGCAGAGTGATGCACTTGAAGAGTCAAGCCGGAGACTGGAGCAGGAGAAATACGAGGCTGAACATCGGCTGGTGGCGGCACAAGAGACCATCAACAAGCTGGATGCAAGGCGGGAGCAGGCAGAGACAGAGATTGTCAGGCTTAATGCTGCACTACAGAAGGTGCGATTGAGGAGATGAACTATGCTGAGTCTTCTATGACTCTCAGCTTGCTAAATAAAATTGACTAGTGATATTGGGAATAGAGTACAGTACTGTACAGTATGACGATTCTCAAGCTCTAATGACTCACTGTCAGCTGCATAAAATTGTTTGGAATTAATGGGAATACAGTACTGGAGTAGTTTTGACCATTTATGGTGACAATATCAATACTCACAGGTGAATAAAATCATGTGCTGTTAGCAGGAATATACTAGAATTGTCCTGACCATGAGAAGGTTAGTGGTGACAGTATTAACACATTCAGCTGCATAAAATCATGTGGTGTTAGATGGAATACAATACTAGGGTTTGCTCAGCCAGGAGACCATCAACAGCTGGACACAAGATAAGAGCAGGCAGAGGTGGAGACAGTCTGCCTTATGCTGCACTACAGAAGGTTTGATGTGGGAGAACAAAATTCCAGGGGGGATTTGTGGTTGGAGATTATTAATATGATTGCGGTTTTTACTTGTCAGGTAAATGCTGCAGCTGTGTGATTCAGGCCTGATGTCATAGTGTTAATGGAAATGTACATATTTATTCCATGTTGGTGAGTCTTGTTTAAGGTCAGTGAACTCTGTTGTAATGAAATTCAAGCCATCAGACTGTTCTCTGCCCTAACCTAGATTTGAACTCATGCCTTTTCAAACAAGAGACCACTTTTCTAACCATTTTTCTTCTTCCAGGTTACGGAAGTGAACTCAAGCCATCAAAATGTTCCCATCCCCGGCCTGGTATCAAACTCATGTCCTTTCAAACAACAGCTCACTTCTCTAATGATCTTTCTTTTCACAGGTTATGGAAGAGAAGCGTTTACTGGAGCAGCGTGTGGAGGCGACAGCCAACCAGCTCGTGTCAGAACGGTCAAGCCTGCGAGCGGCGGAGGAGTCTCTGACGCAGAAGAGGCGGGCGGAGTGGAGTGCAGAGGCCTCCATCAAGCAGCTGGAGGTGGAGAAGAATCAGATACAGCGCAAGGTGAGAACATGCTCTCATATGCAAAGTGTTTGGATATCTCAGAATAAACAGTTTTTTTTTTTTTTTTTTTAACCATTGTGTAAGTTTTCATGGAGGTGAAGAAGTGTTAATTACTTTGGTTCTGTTATGTTCATGAAGCCTGTATTATAGTCGTGGTGCACGACTCCGAGGTTGTCATTATCATACCTTGGCAACCTATGATTCAAAAGTGCGTCCGGTTTCTTATCAATATGATACATGAATCATATTATTATGCACGAATATATTAGATACAAATATTATTTTACACGAACATATTATACACAGATCGCTGGCGCCTCATGTTATACACGAAATGGGATGCACTTCTGAATGGTAGGTTGCCAGGGTATGATAATGACAACCTCAGAGTCATGCACTGCGGCTATAGTAAGTGATAACATTTACTGAATATCTTCTGGTTGATACTAGAAAATTGAATAAGAGAGTTATAATTTATCTCTGGTATTGCTGTACACTACATGAAAACAACCATACTAACAAACTTTTTTGTGACAAAAGTTTTGCAGTATATTATTTTTTTCCCAGTTAAGGAAAGGACTTCAAATATGATGGATATTTTAAATGTTTATATTCATACAGTTTTCGGTTGCTCCTTCACAGGTTTATCCACGATTAGATTAACTGTGGTTTGTATCTGGCATGCACTACTTTACTGATACAATATTTAACCATCATTATGGTTTACAGCACTTTTCTTTTACTTTACAGTACTCCTTAGATCTTGTGAGTCTTTATAAAGTACATTGATGCAAGTATCTTAGATGCAAAATTTTACTATTTCCATCCTCTTGTTTATGGTACTATTCTCTCCTTTTGCTACACATAGTCTGGTAGATCTTTTAAATCATTAAGTATACAGTTTTTTGATGTTTTAACTTTGGTACTGTTTGTTCCTGTGAGATGTAGAATATTGGCTGCCATCAACCCTGGGAGGCACAGCCATAAGATTGAACTGTAGCTACAAGCTTGGTAACAAACTGTTACGATCATCACTCTTAGGTAGGAAATATTGAGCCACAAGTAAATACATAAGTCAAAGTCCAATCTGAGACTCTCACATTATTACATATACAGTATTGTTACAAATCATATACAGTATTTCATTTTTCTCAACATTCTTCAGCAGCTGCTGGGAAGCAGTTAGGCCTACCTGGTTTTTGGCTCCTAGTTTAGCTTTCAGTCTACAGAAAATATTAGCTGTACCATGGCCAACCTCAGTATGGAGGATTCCTCTATGAGAAAGATAGCATCATTTGATTTTTTTATTTATTGATTGATTATCACTCAGATAGAATGTCAAAAATGTGGCTCATAATGAGGACATATTGTATCACGATATTTTAATTCTAGTAATCTCTGTTTGTGTTCAGTTATCTGAGGTTCAGGAGCAGCTGGAGGAGGAGTCGAGTGAGCTGCGGCGAGCACGGACAAGAGCAGCGCAGGCCGAGGCAGACGTGGAACGAATACGGCGGGAACTGACAGAGGAGCGTTTTGAGAGGGAGCGCACCACACAGGAGCTGCGGCGGGTAACACGACAGCGCACAGTTACTCAGGCCCTGGACGCCCTCACCATGCCTGCCACCACAACACCCTCCACATGCTCTACCACCACCACATTGGCTGCCACTTATCGCACTACTGCCACCAGGGAAGGATTGGGACACCTTTCGGCAGTTTCCCGAGATTTTACAACATCTCTCTCACAGACTACTACCACCACAACCCCTGCCTCCTCCACATCCTCTGCCACGTACACCTGTGCCGGGGATAGACCGGAACACCTTTCAGCAGTTTCCCGAGACTTTATGACACCTCTCA
Source organism: Birgus latro (assembly GCA_018397915.1). Lineage (NCBI taxonomy): Eukaryota > Metazoa > Arthropoda > Malacostraca > Decapoda > Coenobitidae > Birgus > Birgus latro. The sequence continues at coordinate 6,645 of JAGKTI010012792.1, forward strand.
CAACCACCACCATGCATTATGCTGTCTCTCACCACATTACCATGTCACGCACTAGATCCCAGTCGCCGATTCAGTCCACTTCTGCTACTGTAGGACAGCTAAGCAGAACCACGTCGCCGGTGCCAGCAACTTATGACACTGCCCAGGCACACACTAGGACAGAAATGCGACCCTCTACAACCTCCACAACTGCTACTAGATCTGATTCACCACTTGGTACTACCTATGCCACCTCCAAAATCCTCCCTAGGCCTGAATCACCACTGCCTACCACCTCCAAATCCTTGGATAGGTCAGAATCACCTTATGATCCCTCTAAACCCCTCTACAGGCCTGAATTGCCACTGCCTGCTACTCCTGTCACCACACACACAACACTCACACCCACAGAACAACCCAGTAAGCCTCATGCCAGCCACCACACCAGCTCATCCTCTGACACTGGATTGGAGAGGAGTCAGGCCAGGTCCAGTAGCTCAGACTCACACAAGGAGCCATGGAGAGTAGCATTTGGAAGCAGGAGGGATGTAAGAGAGTCTGAAGATGGTGGTGCAGCGTCAGGTGGTGGTGTGGCTGGTTGGTTGTCTGCCAGTCAGGAATCCCCTCAGCACTCACCAGTTACTTTCAGGGAGGTTAAACGTGACACAAGTCCTCCTGGCACGGTGTCACCTAGACTAGTATCAGCTGCCACTTCATCTTCCTCCTACTCTTCCCTCACACCTCACCAATCCACTCAGGCTCCCTATAAAGCCCTCACCTCCTTATCTTCAACTGGCTCTTTCACTTTTCAAACCCCAGCCTCTCCCAGGCAATCCACATCACTGAGATCATCCCAGATGTCACGGATATCCTCTGAAGGCTCCCTTGTCTCACGTGTACGAAGCACAAGAGATTCTGTAGCTTTGGAACAGGCTAGGAGAACCCCATCTTTTTCCCAGATTTCAAGAACATCCTTTCAGTCTCAGGCAGAACACACATCTGCCAGTGCTCACCAGTCCCTGCCACAGACATTGCACTCTTTAGAATCATTTAGGGATCTTCCTGGGGTTAGACCAAAAGAATCCAAAGGAAAACTGGGCAGACTTGGGGCAAGTGAGGGAGAATCGGATAGCAGTTGGGGATAAAGTGATCTGGTGTGCAGTAAATACTTAATTTTCAAATAGTTAATCCAAGTGAGCCAGCGAGACCAGTTCAGTCATTCTGTGTGATCACAAAGTTGAGGAGGATCACAAGTGTAAATGTGGAGGGAAAAGTCCCTAGAAATAGACCAAGGACCATATTGGATGAGAGCCTACATGGAGACCTCTGGAGTAGGGAAATGGCAGTAGATTGCAACACGTGGAGAATTGCCATCAAGAGAAAAAACCTGCACATGCTAGCACGGTCAGTGATCTCTAAACATACGGTATAGCTTAGAAACAAAGTAAATCATAAAAATAGCGTAGCGTGATGTGGTTGATGAGCTGCGGTTCAGAGACATCTTAATTTATTTTAGAATATTGTACCTCTTAACACTCCATTGCCTGTTTTGCTGCATTGTACTGCTACACTGTGACTGATTCTAATACTATGAAGTATCTTTGAGTAATGTAGTCAGACCTGGAGCACTTTTGTAGCGCTGCATCATTACTATCCTTCAGTAGGTGTATTTTGCGGTAGTGAGTAGATTGTGTAGTACAGTAGATATATTATGCAGAGTGTTTTGAATATATTTTTCCATGCATGTACCGGTATATTTTTCATAGATTGCAAATCTGTTTTACATAGAATGGTTGTAGATTGAGAAGCAGTCACCAATATCACAGTAGAAGAACTGAGTGTTATGTTGGGCTACAGCATCTGTGCTTGCCAGAATGCATTGTGTCTTGAAAGTGAAAGTACTGTACTGTAGTTGTGTTAAATAAGTGCAAAATATGTGACTCAAGTATCAAGGAAACTGGAATCCAATGTTGGTGTATCAGATTCATGAATATAACACAGTTTTCCACACTGTCCATTCTGTAATAGGTAGGTACCTTGATGGTGTATTTTGATATATCGTCATACTGATATCACAGTGTAGAATCTTTAGTCTTTACAGCACTTGGTACACAGGCTTCATTCATTGGAAAACTTACTCATCTTGAGGACTGACACCAGTCAACAGACTCCAGAGGTGACCGTAAACTGATATAGTGTATCCCATTTCTCTTCTAGGTCCGATTGCTCATGTAAACATGCGACAAGTTTTGAGGAAAATACTGGGATGGTTACTCCAGTTGTCTGCTGTGATGATGCAATGTGTATAGCAGTCGTTTGTGTTAACTGACGGTGTAAGAACTTGAAACAAACCAGAATCCTTATCTGAAACAGAGTTATAAACTGGATGGTAATTTTCGAAAAATGAATAAAACCGTTTTGGGAGAAGGGAATTTCAGTAGATAAATTGATTTATTTCAGAGGAGAATTAATTTTCATTTATATTTTACCAATAGGTTTGCACAGCAGTTGATAATGCACTATATAAGGAGAGTAATTGTGTATTAAGCAATTTCTGCTTGTTTAGTAAAAACTTGAAATAAGTACTGCAATAGAATGTTTTATAGTGTTGTATAACGTCTTTGGAATACAGGGTGTTCCGGGAAATATGTGAAAAGCTTCAGGTTATTCTTGGGCTAATATTGAAAAATAAATGATGTATGAAACATGTAAGTGTGGATGTTTATGCCTTTGGGGTGGAGTGAAGACTTTGGGAGCTTGAATGGTGAGTGAATGAGAGTTTGGCTTTAAGTGGGCAAACGTTTGATTAGTTTCTCCTTATATTGGGATTTTTCTGACACATTTCATGGGACACAGGGCACCCTATATTTCCATTGATGATGTACTGTACAACAAATCATAAGCAGTTCAACTTCTGCTATGAAACCTGTGTAATACTGTACAGCATAAATATCAGCTGATGTGCCATGGAAGTGTGAAACCCTCCTGTCTACTTTGACTATAGGTTGATATAATCAAAATGTAGGCTTTTTACTTCTTAAACATCAGGCCTTGCTAAAACAGTTGCTCTCCTGTTTACGGACTTATGTGTTTTGAGGGTTGATTGTAATTTGAAAAGTTTTTGAAGCAAAATTCACTAATGCCGGAGACCAAATATTGTATGTACAAATCACTGACAAGCATTATGAACACAGATAAAAATTGAAGTACCATAGTTGTAACAACCGCTTCAAGTAAATTTTATCATTAGTACCTTTGTTATTGTCTCGACAGGTACATTAAACGTTGTTTGGAGATGTCATAGAGAAAGAAATAAATGCTTCTCAAAAAAGTTTCCGTGAAAGTTCATAAACTCCAGGTTTGTAAGTGAGGGAGCACCTGTACTGTAGTTCATGTTCTGTATTCCATCTCTGAGAAAGTTGCTTTAAAACCTGAGGCAGTGTCACACAGGCCAGCAGTCAGCAATTTTTTAATTACCAACTCAGGTGTGGCTGTTAATTATGATTTATGGTGTGTTGCTGACCTTTTCCAACAGGTCCTTTTTTAGTAGAAATCAAAAGCTGGAGGAAATTATGACACCAAGTTAAATACATTTACATGCATCGTTGGATATTGTTATTGACAAAAAATTATATATTATTTCAACATGGGCCAGTAGAATGTAGTATTGTAGTTACAAAAAATTGCCAACAACATTGAGAGCCGAATATACATCGCTTACTAAAATATGCTGTTGTAGGCCTGTGTGGCTTTGCTTTACTGTAAAATAACATGTACTGTATGTTGCAGACACAATTGGGAGTAGTAGTGATAGGGAGGGAGTGATATTGTAATAGAGGTGAGGGACGCAAGTTGTTGGCAGTAAAGTTTGATTTATTTGCACAGTACAGTAATATATTTTAAGGTGCCAGGTGGGCCAGTGGTTACAGTGCCTCATTTGAAGTGATGTCCTTATTCTGGTATCCCCAAGATATGACTGGAGGGTTTTCAATCTTGTAATGCCACCAAGGGATGAAAGCTGGTCATGTATCGTTAAATGTACTGGACTGTGGTAGCACAGCCTCAGGCCCTCACACCTCAAAGGGAGTAAAATGGAACTGACAGTTACCATTAAGACATATATTAAGGGCTGATGAATGGCTGTGGTTTAAATAGATATGGGAAACTGGAGTAAGAGTGAGGTATATGACTGTGATACAACAGGTAGTAGAGTAAACTGACATTCATCACTTGGGTAAAGCTTGATTTATCAGTCCAGTGATTATTGGTACATTACGGTCTTATGTTACGCAGCAAACCCTTGGTATGCCACTCTTCTGAAGTTCGCAGTTGTTATTAACCCTTAAACAGCTGATACATCATATGACATCAGCCAGAGCACCCTTGTCATATGGTGGAAGACATTTTGTTCATAAGGGAATGACATCTGCTGGTCTGCTCATCAATTATAACTGTCCCCTGCACTTTCCTGATCTAATTGAGTCTTTTCCACCCACCATGAACCAGCACACATGTATTTCTTTTGCAGTGGGCCTACATATTTACTGCTATACTCCACCACCACCACAAAAAAAAAAAAAAAAAAAAAAAAAAAATCCTGGTTACTTGCAGAGGAAAGATTTAACTTCATTATGGACATCTTAATTTCATTTTAGTTACCTTTTCCTTCACAGAGTTGCTTTGAGTTGAAATGGATAATTTTTCATAACAATGCCCATGTCAGAGGAAATGCTACTCTTCCACCCCAGCTGTTTAAGGGTCAAGTTTACAGTAAGTTACAGAAAATTGGCATATTGCAGCTCCATTTGTTTTTGTCAGTAAATATGATTTGCCAGTTTCCCTCAGTTTAGAGTACCAGGTGCATGGACAAAAATTAGTTTTGATTGTTGGTGAATTATTCAGATACTTTACATAGAACTATCAGTCATAAGTTCGCCAACATTTCCCTTCAGCTGTGGTGATGGAAAATGTTTCAGAAAATATTTTTATGTGATAGCAGAATTGAACACACACCAAAAGAATATGAAAAGGAAGGATACTCTCTGATATTCAGAGAGGAGTTAGAAATATGAAAGGGAGGACACAGTGCTAGCGGAGGATTGTCAGCAAGATTTTGCTTGTGACAGTACCTGTTGAAGTGCTGCGTGAGTACAGTAAATCAGAAACGCCAAGTTGAGAATATCCGCAGAAAAGGGATGAATAGTGTGTGGATCATCTGTTTTAATTACAACAGGAAATGCTGAGATGGGATATAAGGAGTAGGTCAGGCTGAGAAATATGAATGAGGTTTGTGACATTTGCTGAGGTTCTTCACTTCTGTTGGTGGGGATGTACCGTAGGCCAGGAAACACAACGCACAAATTAATAAGATGTTAACTGCACTTTCTTGCTGTTGGTGGTCATAAACAAAACAGTTAATGTACATAGCACAGAAAAGTGTTAAGTTGTTCCTCATTGTAGGTTTGATTTTGTGTGGAGGACAAAGACAAAAATTTGCAGTTAGGTGATGAATATTTGAATATTCACAGGAGAACGGTGTATACAGATCTTGTTTATAGATCTCGTTGTTTATATACTGGTATATATGACCACAACATGCACAGAAACTGCAGTACAGTATAGAACACGGCAGGTGATGAAGTACTGTATTAGGGTTCTTAGAGTCTGTGTAGTAGAGCTGCAAAGATGGAGTTGTAGGTCTGAGTATATTTCTTAATTATCAGGATGCCACTTTACAGCAGCCTTAATAAGACATATTAATTTATTATACTGTAACTTATTCATAAATTTCAGGCTTAATACAAGTTTATTGTGTTTTTGAGGAGTATAATGTGGTTTTGTGCAAGACTTATGGTACTTAGCCCTTTACACCACAAAGACATCGTTCATTTTATTTTTGCCCCTAACAAACAGTGTTATTTAGATTGTGGGAGACCTCTTACAGTGAAATGGTTAATGGTGACATTGTTTCTAACTTCCTTTCCCTAAGATGATATTAATTGTCTGGTGGTAGCAAGAGTGTTTGAAAAGGTTGTCACTCGGGTTCATGGGACTAAGGAAAACGACCACCAATGCTGAACTACATAACACAAACAAAGGACTGAAGTTATGGCTGTTGTTGGTGAAATATTAAGTTTAGGTGCACAGTCTTATTTGATTCAGCCAGCAGTCCACTGGGTTTGTGTCCTGCAGAACTAAAAACAAACAAACCTACAAAGACCTAATATAGTCATGAAAGACACATACTTTTGCCAGTATTGGGGCCAAAGGTTGTGGTTTTCACAATTGGGTTAGGTGTGGTAAGTGTTGATTTCTGTAATATTTATAGAAATGGCTGTGCAGCTGAACTTCATAATTGCTAAAGGTGATTTTTATGAATATGGGAGTATAGTACAGTACTAGTTTTGCATGGTCATTGAAAGCTGGTTTGTATGTAGTTGCCCTAAAGATACAATGTTGATAGTTGCAAATATATTGTATTTTTGGAAGAGCTCGGATCATTTCCAGACTGTTACCTCACACTAACCAAAGTTATGTCACTGTCAGTCATTATTCAAAATTTCATTGATTACGGATGACAGTCATGTAACAGCAGCAGTAGTAGTATTAGTCATAGTAGTAATGGTAATAGTAGTAGTAGTGGTACAGTAGAAGTAGTAATAGCCCCAGGTTCAGCTGGGAAGTAAATCTTGTGGATTTGCCCTTTTCTTGCAGTGATGTAGCATATTGTCATGGTAGATTTCTAGTTTCTGCCAAGTTCCAGACACCAGATAACTGTCCATGTACTTTGAGTCCAACTTTGCAAAGGTTCTGTCATAAGTACAGTAATGTGAAAGTTTTGCAGTGCTTTTGAGTACAAACCCATAAGATTGAGAGCAGCAGAATAGTGTATTATATTCTGTTTTAGCAGTGTGGAAAAAATAATGGCATAGAAGAAACCCTGGAAGTGCCACTGACGTTTCTGGCAAGACATATATGGTGTGTGCTGCAACAGAGTCCGTCAGCTGGCTGTCTCAACACAGGCTAAAGAAAATGAGGAGGATTTGTTATCCATATCCAAGCTCTTATGTTTCCATACCAGACAAAAATGAGGCGGTGATGCAGATGCTGAAGAGGAGGGCAACAGAGGTGGCAATAGAGGTGATGAAAAACGCTCATCAGGGTTGAGCAAAACTGATGTGTCATCTGTGGTTAATATAGAATGAGGAGTTGAAGGCGATGTAATTTTAAAATGAAAGAAATCAATGAAGTATTTGTATGGCCACCACACTATTCTTTTTTAATGCAAGGAAGAAGGAACCAAAGGCTAAAAGCCTTCAAGATTGTTCTCTCCAAGAAGAAATGAAAAGATAATAGCCAAATTCAAGATCATTCATTTTGAGATGCTCAGACACACTGCATTTAAAAGACTGGAGGTCATAGGCAACAATAAATACAAACAGGAAGACAGTTCCAGAGTTGACCAGTTGCATACGTGAAGGACTGGGAGGAACAGTTAGCTTTACCAACCGGTAGTAATAGGTGCAACCCCAGGTTCATCTGGATGTGAACCTGGTGAATGCAGACAGATATTGCCCTTCTCCTGTGGTCCAACACCCACCTTTCGGGGGATAAGGGAGGGAGTTTTAGGAACATTTGAACAATTAGGCAGCAGTGCAGGCCAGCTGTATCTGTGCCTCCACATGAAGGCATCCTTCACTGGGATAAAAGAGAACATAAACTTCTTCAGGGTGAGGTATACCACTAAAATAGAAATTATGTTCTTTTAGAGTGAAGCGTAACCAAAATCAGAAGAATAAACCCCTCTGGCCAAGTGTACGGCAATGACTGGAGCACTTAAGCAATATACAAAGTTATGTGCTACATGGGAGCATTGGCCATCCATGCACTAAATGTAGTGCTGCCGTTGATGACAACACCGAGTGACGAGCCACGGTTGTCCAAGTCCCAGGAAATTAACTACATTGGGTGGTAACCATATAACCAAATGATGCCTAGTGGTTCAGTCAGTTAAGGTGCTCCAACCAGCTGGAGCCTGTAACGGTTTACATCCAAGGGCAGGCTGGTGTTTTATTGTTCACATAATGCCACTCGGGGAATTGTGAGGCTGGTCACCCTCGCCTGAAATGTCGGGACTAAGTAGCCGAGCCCGGGCTACATATCCGTGACACCTGGGGTAACTTAAGAGGTCCTAGCTCGTTCTGAGTTAGGATGAAAGCAACAAACAGCTGAAATAGCTGGTAATTAACGAGGAAAGAGGAGGAAGACCGTCAGCATAAGGGCAGCTGGGAGTGGGGTGAGAAAGGGAATTAAAAAATGTATGTCATGCCCGACCTTATTACAAACAGAGTCTTGTTTACTCTTAAAAGGGGGCATTTGTATGCATATTAAGGCGTACTTGTGTTAGCAGGCGTTATTAAATAAACATTCCTCCAATGGAAACCGTACCAAAGGAGGTAGTTTTCTCAGTTCCCTCAATTTCTCGATATTTACAAGTTCATTTTTCTGTTGACCTTACTTCACTACTTCAGTAACTATTCCGTGCAAGTGGATAGTCTTGTGTCAGATATACTTGAGAAAAGATAATAAAAATGATAATTCCCGGTTACGTGAACTATTTTCTACCGAAGGTGATGCGGATCTAGTGTAACCGACATTTTCAAATAGAGGGACGATCTCAACGCCCTTGTTGGCTTATCCGTGCATTTCAGCGTCTTATGAAGGAATGGCCTTCGTTAAAGGGTAAGTGTTGCTATTGACCCATTCTTTGATATTTAGAGTTGAACTAGATTTCGAAATAAAGTGCATCTATGCTTTACTTTGGCTAATCATTTACTCGTAAGGATAGGGTGACGCCACTCGGCAGTTGACGCTTCTACACTTGTTTTTGCTCGTTGATTTAAAGCACTTGTAAGGTCTTACATGGAATCTCTGTACATGGTTCTCAGTGCAAAAGGTCCCCGGTGCAGGAGCAAATTATATCAGCCTTTAAATTTGAAATTTTATTGTTTTGTTTAACTATTGTTCGATTCGTTTATCTTAAGCCTGTCGTTCGCGTGAGTTTTTACTACCATCTTCAGACAACTTTATTTTAACTTAGAACAGTTCTAGTATTGACGAGTTTGATGAGGGTTATATGTAACCATGGTCAAACTGGAAAATTCTAATATCCTACAAGAATAAGAAACGTTTCGTTCTCGAGTTTGGTCTTCCCCGCTACTGCGCTTGCGCCTTCCATCCTAACTAAGAAGTTTCCAAGGAGGATCGCCCCCCACACCACAGACCATCATAATCACCACACAGTGCATGCCTAAATAGGCTAGTAAATAAATATATAAAACGTAAATGATAAGCTACACCATTTGTATTAATTAGCAGAGATTTCGCCCTTTTGAAGCATTTTCACGTTCAGTGGCAGAGTAACTATAGCTCTGTATCTTTTTCATAGCACACCGTAGCTAGCATCTCGTTATAATCTTGTTACAGTGGCAACCTAAGATGGTAATACGGCTTTACTTATATATATTTCCATACCATTTCTTCGTGACTAGCATGTTTGTGTGAGGGGCAGATTTACGTTACCTTTTATTGTTATTTCTCTTTCATTAGTTTACGTCAGGTTTTAAGAACCCGGGTTAATCCGTTATTAAATTTTGTAAATGAGTTGGAGATATGGCAATACCTGATGGGTGCAGACAGAATGATATGGAAGCGGCGACTTGTTTGTGGTACCTCTTCAGAGATTAATGCTTCTGACAGTAGACAGATAGATTGATATTTAATAGAATGGTATTAGTCAAACTTTTTTTTTTTTTTTTTTGACGTTCATTCACCATACGAAACGATTTTTGCGCTGAAGGGGTTTAATGGACTGTCCAACCCCTCCAGTTCGAAAGTCCTAAGCTGAATAATATCGTCAGGGGATGGCAAGGATTAAATGAAAAGATCTCCATCCTTGGAGGGTTAATAATCTTCATAATTTCCCTGCTGGGGATGAAGATGATTCAGCACATATTTCCGTGCTTTCATTAAGTACTCCTTGGCTCTGCTTGTCCTTGAGAAGCTGATCTGAAATACTGTGTACTTCATTTCTGCATTTCAGACCCTGTTTTATTACCGTTTTGTAAATTATCTAATTCAGTAAGGAATAAATTCATAACTCGATTAGAAACCACTGAGTTGAAATTTGTGTTATACACCGAAGCCCATTTACAGTACTATCATACACCATTACCATCCGATTTTATGGAGATTAGGGAAGAATGATCGAACTGGGGAAGGTAGATAATCCTGAGCCACGAGATACCCTTCCCGAATTGAATATCGCGTGGTGTCAGCATGATTTAAATACAAACTATGTTCGAACTGGAGAGGTTAAACGATGAATAACAGTGATTTTTCACATTCTGCTCATTTATTCATCGAAGTGGTAATCAATCTCTTCAGATGCATCATACTGAACATCAAGAAAGTTGAAACACCTCCAGGCTTAGACGTCAGAGATCGTTGATAATTGTATATGCAGTTGCTCGCTCTAACAAAGCTTGGTCAAGAGGTAAAGTCGAATTATTAATAACAGACACGGTAATGCACATAATTTTTCGAGTAGGCGAGAACTGTTAACGCCCGAGAGTGACTTAAAGATGTTTATCAGTCGATCGATCAGGATGTACTTTTGGGCTGGAAATGAGAATATGTACTGAGCCACACAGTTCATTAATGTGTTAATGCTGTAGTTGGTTAATTTTGGTTACCTCTGCATTTCTTTGTTCGCAGAAAATATATCAGAAAACGGAGAAATTTGGATAGACTCAGCTATATGATGAGTAGACTCATCAATAAAACGGTCTTGTGGGTAAATACACTTTATCGGCCTCATTTACGTAATTTACTACATTGACTGCTGTGATAACAATAGCTTAGTTCAGAAGTGAATGAAAGCTACCTTAAGAGATCTTTGAACATGGATGCGGACTTCCTTACAAAACACAATAAAGTTACCTGGTGATGACTAAATACTATATTCATGGGAAATAACACGAAACTTTATTCACCGGCTAAATTATTGTACTGCTTATCCTAACTTCCTCTGATATATTTTACTGCTTGTCCTAACTTCCTTCTTCTGATATTAGTAAACTACTGTTAGTACACAGCACAAATGGACAACAAATTCTATTTGCCGTCCTTAAGTCTCTTTCTGTATGCAGGAAAATTTAAAACTGGGAAAAGGAAAAACAAGCAAGAGGACTACCATCAGTGCATGTAGCATATTTGGACCAAACCACGTTATACAAACAAAATTATAGATGCTAATGCCAGTAGCCTACCTTGACCATCCTTCACTGTCTTCCCTTTGCCAACGATATTAGCCCATTAGCTTGTGTATTCAGGCGGCGAAAATGGGCATCATCTCACTTTTTTTTTTTTTTTTCATGACCCCCCCCCACCGGTAGACGATTTTAAAGGCCTCGTGCTGAAAGTGATACGAGTATGATGCCTGCCTTAGCCTCCTAAACTGATTATTTGTATTTTATGTATTTATTTACTGCCAGACTGCTTAACTTAGATTAGGAAGGTTGTTTGAAAATAGAAAATTGTTTACACATCTCCCGCCCTGCTTTCCCCTTGCCTATGTTTGATCGGCATTATGTGTACTTTGGTAGCGAAAATGAACCACACAAAACTTATAAAATGTAACAAAAGCTGAATAGCCTACCGGATTCTATTACCTGCCCATCCCAGCCTCCCTTATGCCTAACCTTGGTTATTATTGGGATGTGTATTCAGGTAGATCTCAACAGGGCTGCTAAGATATGCGGTCATTATTAGTATGTATATTGATGCAGGTGAAATATCAACATCGGCGGGTGAAATATACCGTGCACATCTGTAGCAAAATGATAACCTTGCTGATACATACACCTCTACTTTGTCTGTCCTCAGTTTTCCCTTCTGTATTAATCTAGGTCAGTAATTTGTGTTTTCAGACATTTAGGTCTCATAAAGAGTGACACACACACACACACACACACACACACACACACACACACACACACACACACACACACACACCATATCGTTTATAAAACTTCCACCAAGCGTGCATGCATCGGCCATGGTCAGCTAATGGCGGCTTTCGACGCTGGTCGGTCTTTGGCAGCCTCCTTATTCAGTCCCATATCCCTGAGGTCGCAGTCTATGATCTTGTCACACACACACACCACATCCCCCTTACCTAATCTGAGTAATTGATTTGTGTATAGATGCAGGTGGAGAGTCAGCTTATCCATTCCGCCGGTGTGCCAGGAGTTAGTTACTCCATTTGTGTGTGTGTGTAGTTAAGTATTCCCCGAGTGCCGAGGCCTCCCTACACGTGACGGGTTGATTTAATCACTACAGTGTTATTATGACTTGCAGACGCCGGACCGTGTCACCTTGGAGGAGGATCAAAGAGGTGAAGAAAGAGGGAGTGCCGCGATCATGAATGCCGAAAATCTCGTTGACCTTCAGCTGCATATGACACGGGTGAGTAGATGTTTATAACTTGGAA
>JAGKTI010012793.1:0-24030 GCA_018397915.1 Birgus latro
ACTTTTCCATTCATATCTCCAATCAGAAACACTCTCTCATTCCTTTCAAACTTTTCCAAGCAGGCTTCCACATTTGTCCAGAACTCTTCTCTCACTCTACTCACACGATCCTGCGTTGGCGCATACACGCACACAATTGCCCACATTTGTAGTCCAACTTTCACTCTTACCCACACAATCCTTGACCCAACTGATCCATACTCTCTTACATTCTCCTTCCATCTGTTGCTCACAGCAATACACACTCCCTCTTTCGTCCTCTCATTCTCACCCACTCCTGCGCATATACCCCCTCCATACTCCCATTCCCTCACACTCTCACCTCACCATTTAGTTTCAGCCATTCCACATATATCCACTTTCGCACTCTCAAACACCTGTACAATCTCTATCTCTTTCACCTCATCATTCATACCCCTTACATTNATTTACTAACTCCTGTTTTATATACTTCTATCAAAAACTCATATTTCTCATCAACATTTGTGATCGTATTCATTTTACTCCATTCTACATTTTGGAAAATGTTCCTCAGGGCAGCAAAATCTGATTTCCCATAACTGTATCTATTTTCTCTGTGTTTTTCATCTCTTTTTCCTTCCCTTACTCCCGCCACTTCCATCTATAACCAGATGGTCATTTTTACCAAAGGGGCATTGGTAGGTATGTTCCACACATCATTTGGGTTCTCTGTGAATACTAAGTTGAACCTTGATGGTTCATCATCACTCCTAATTCTTGTATTTTCTTTAATTACTTAGGTTAACATGTTTTCCATCACCAATCCTTTATTTCCCCATGATTCCTCATTATTCCCAGCATCCATACTTTCCCAATCAACTTCTCTACAGTTAAAATCTCTCATTATTCTATTTCTTTGTTCAATTAACATCTTTAGCTCAATAATGGATTCTCTTATTAACAGTTTGTAATCTTCTTTTGCCCATGCCCTAGTTTTAGGGGGAATATAAAACACTATTACATCTATCTGTTCTCAATAACTGTCCTATATTTCAATTCCCAAAAGTTCAGCCAAGTTATTTTCAGTTTCTATATACTTTGCTCTTCAGTCATTATGGGTTAAAATCATTATACCTCCACCAAACTTGCTTTCTCTATCCTTCCTCCAAATGTTATAATTGTTCCATCCAAATAATTCTGTATTAACATCTCGGGGCAATTTAGTCTCCACCAAGCAAACTATTTCAGGTTTATTTTCATTTATCTATCTATCTATCTACTGCCAGACGCCTCAATCCCGCACGGGGTAGCCACAAACAAATTGCCTCCATGACGCTCTGTCCACCAAATTTCACTGCCCTGCTCCCAGTTCACACCCCCCTCTCTCATATACCTCTCCACTTCATCCCTCCATCTCATCCTCAGCCTCCCCCTCCCTCTCCCCCCCTCCACCTCACTCACATACACTCTCCTCGTCAGTCTTTCACTCTCCATCCTCTCCACATGCCCAAACCACCTTAACGTGTTTCTCCGAACGCTTCCTATCACATCCACACTCACACCACAATGCTCCATCACTTCCTCATTTGTTAGTCTGCCTCTCCATGTGACTCCATATGCTCCTCTCAAATAACTCATTTCCACTGCTCTCACTCTTGACTTCTGTCCCTCCAACTGGGTCCAAGCTTCACTTCCACAGAGTTGGTATCACAATACTGTCATGCAGCAAATTTTTCATATCCCTGTTTCTTATCACTGCTTTCAAGGAACCAGCAACCTTCCTTCCCTGCTGCACCCTTTCAAGCACTTCACCCTCCAGACTTCCATCCATACTCATCACACTACCCAAGTACTTAAATGCACTCACATTCTCCATATCCTCCCCATCCAGTCTCACTGTACATTCACTTTTCTCGAAGACCATCACTTTACTCTTCCCTACATTCACCTTTAGATTCCATTTCTTACACACTCTCCCAAACTCATCTACTAAGCCTTGCAGCTCACCTTCATCTCCACTCAACAACACAGTTTCCAAACACTGCCCTCTCTCACTAGAGCTGCTCCAACATCCACTGCCCGACCTTGTACCTCTTTTATAACTCCATCCATATACAGACTGAACAACCATGGAGACATGACACATCCTTGTTTTAACCCAACCTTCAAATGGAAAAATTCACTCAGTTTGCCATCCACATGCACTGCGGCCATGGCACCCTCATACATACTCTTCACTGCCGTCAACAACTTCCCATCTACTCCATATATTCTTAATACTTTCCACAATCCATGTCTATCCACCATGTCATATGCTTTCTCCAGATCCATGAAGGCTGCATACAACTTCTCTCCCTTCTTTAGAAACATTTCCACTAAAGATCTAAGAATGAATATCAGGTCTACACAACCTCTTCCCTTCCTAAAACCTCCCTCTTCTTCTCCAACTAATTCCTCTGTAATTTCCCTAACTCTGCCAATAAGTATCCTACCATATATTTTTCCTATTACACTGAGAAGGCAAATGCCCCTATGATTACCACACACTGCTTTTTCCCGTTTTCCTTTGTACAGGGGAATAATTATACCTGACTTCCAATCCTCTGGGACTCTACCCTCCTCCTAGGCCAATCTGCACACCTTCCATATCCATTCTATTACTATCTCTCCCCCATGCTTCAGCATTTCACCACACACTCCATCAACTCCTGGGGCTTTCCCCATTTCAACTTTCTTCATTGCTTCCACCACTTCCATCCTACTGATTTCTTCCTCTCTTCTTACAACCATCCTTCTCCCAGCAATTCCCCAGCCACTTATACTTGCATTAATTCCATTCTCTATGCTCAACAATTCATTAAAGTGTTCTCTTCATCTGTTCACATTTTCTCCCTTCTCCACTAGTAATCTACCATTTTTATCTTTCACACCCCAACTAGCTTCACTGGCACCCTGTCTAACTCTCTTTACCTCTTTCCAGAACATTTTCTTACATTCCCTCCACTTTACACTCAAATTCCTTCCAAATTCCTCATCCACTCTCTTCTTACTCTCTCTTACTAATCTTTTCACCTCTCTTCTCCTCTCTACATATAGATTTCTCTTCCGTCTCTCAACTTCTTCGACGCCCCTGTTTCTCATCCACTCATTATATGCTTTCCTCTTTTGTGCCACAGCCTCTCTCACCTCTTCAGTCCACCATGCTGTTCCCTGAACTCCCTTTCGTCTTCTCTTCGCCCCACACACCACCTCACATGCTGCACAGATTTCTTCTGTGAATATCTTGCACACACCTTCCACGTTCCCCATCTGCTTCAATCTATATTTACCCAGTCGCTCCTCCACTTCCCTTTTATATTCAGCCTTTATTTCATCCTCTTGTAACTTTTCTACCCTCTTTGTAAGAACTACTTGCTCCTGTCCTTCCCTTCTCCCTTCCTCCATTTTGTTTGGACCCTGATTCTGACCACCACCAAAAGGTGGACAGAAAGTCCACTCCCCCAGCCTCTATATACTCTTGCATCCATTACACATCTTCTCATCCTTTCATCCACACACACAGTGTATCATTGCCTTCCGTTCATTCAGTTCACCATCCACCCTTCTAAACACTCACCATGTATACCTATGGATCATTTTGTGCCTGAAGAGGGTATTAGCTATCACCAACCCCCTCCTGGCACAACTGTCCACTAAAGCACTGCCATTCTCATCCATCTCTGCAGGCACACCCCAGTCACCAACCACTCCATCCACCTTCACATTCCCAAATTTTCCATTCATATCTCCAATCAGAATCACTCTCTCATTCCTTTCAAACTATTCCAAGCACGCTTCCACATTTGTCCAGAACTCTTCTCTCACTCTACTTATATGATCTTGCGTTGGCGCATGCACACACACAATCGCCCACATTTGTAGTCCAACTTTCACTCTTACCCACACAATCCTTTACCCAACTGATCCATACTCTCTTATATCTTCCTTCCATCTGTTACTCACAGCAATACACACTCCTTCTTTTGCCCTCTCATTCTCACCTACTCCCATGCATATACCCCATCCATACTCCCATTCTCTCACACTCTCACCTCTTCATTTAGATTCAGTTAGTCCACATATAGTCTCCAATTTCCCCTTTCTTAGATATTAATCCATCTACATTACTGTACATGATACTCAGATTTACTGCACTGATTTTATCTTTACTCATTCTTTTCTTTTTCATCCTCATATCCATCCCCCTTGTTTCCATCACTTCTAGTTCCTCACATACCACTTCCTTACTTTTCATATCCAATAGTCTCAAAAAAAAAAAAAACTTTTACATTCCTCCTCTGTCCTCCTGTCATATTTTTCCTTTACTTGGGCCTTCAAAGATTTTAGAACTTCTCTTCTTCATTCAAATCCTTCCTTACAACAGTATTTTCCATCCCTGCCTCTTTAATTAGTTTCCAGGTCACTTTAACCCAAGATGTCCCGTCGACATATGGGTACATCGCAACGTTTCGTCACTGCTAGACCCATCGACGTACCCGTACGTTACGCAATTGCAAGGTCAATAATTTGCACAATATGGGCAATGATGAGGTAGTGGTTCTGGGAGGGGATTTAAATGGTCATGTGGGTGATGCAGCTCAAGGTTATGAAGGAGTCCATGGAGGACGTGCATATGGTGTGAGGAATGCGGAAGGGGAAAGAATACTCAAGTTTGGGGAGGCTATGGACATGATTGTGTGCAACACACATTTTAGAAAAAGAATGAGTCGGTTGATTACGTACGAGTCTGGGGAAAATAGTAGTCAGATAGATTATTTTCTGGTCAGGAGGGTTGACAGGAGGTTAGTGAGGGATGTTAAAGTTATAGGAAGGGAGGAGTGTGTGCAGCAGCACAAACTGTTTTGTGACATGGTGCTTAAGGAACGAGTGATGAGAAGGAGGACATATGTACCTAGGAGGAAAATATGGAAGCTGGGAAACCAATCAGTAAGGGAAGCCTTTTATAGCGAGATGAGGAGAGTGGTGGCTGAACAGGGAGTGGTAGATAGAGGCGTTAATGAACAGTATAGAGCCCTTAAGAACTTGAGAGTAACCGATGCAATATGCGGTTGGACAAGAAGCCCACCAAGACATAATGTAACTTGGTGGTGGGATGAGGGTGTAGAAGCCGCAGATAAGGAGAAAAGAAGGCTTTTCCGGGAATGGAAGAAGGGTGATAACAGGGAGGAGTACTTGGCTGCCAAGCGTAGGGCTAGAAGACAGGTATACAGGGCGAAGTCTGAGTCACAGAGACTTTTACTTGATAATCTAAATCATGGGGATGGGAAAAATACGATTTTTAGGGTGGCAAATCAGGCGAAGAGGGATAATCGGGACATTGTAGGTGAGCAGTGTGTGAAGAATGATGAAGGAAGGGTAGTGGTGAACAGTGGGGATATCAAAGATGCATGGAGAGAGCATTATAGCCGGTTGTTGAATGAGGAGTCTGATTGGGATAGGGAAGGTTTGGAGCCAGCAGATCCAGTGTTTGGCCCTTGGCCTTTGATTGGCGCTGCTACTGTGAGTGAGGCAATAGGCAGGATGCAGGTGGGGAAGGCGGAAGGTATGTCTGGGTTGACTGCCGAAATGCTGAAGGCCTCAGGAGATACTGGGGTGAGGTTAGTCGCTGACCTGATAAACACGATTATATATGAGTGTGTTGTCCCAGATGACTGGCTGAAGAGTGTAATTGTAAATGTGTACAAAGGGAAGGGTAATGCCCTGGAAAGGGGAAATTACAGAGGTATAAAGCTCTTAGATCAGATAATGAAAGTAATGGAGAGAGTTCTAGAAGGTATGATAAGAGAAAGAATGAATATCGATGAGATGCAGTTTGGGTTTATGCCAGGCAGGGGAACCACTGATGCCATATTCATTGTTCGACAGCTTCAGGAAAAATATATTGGAAAGAAAAGGGAATTGTATTTTGTTTTTGTTGATTTGGAAAAGGCCTTTGACAGAGTCCCTAGAGAGGTGGTGAAGTGGGCAATGAGAAAGCTAGGGTTGGAAGAGTGGCTGGTTAGGGCCATGTACATGGGTGCTTGCACCCAGGTAAGAGTGAATGGAGTTCTGAGTGATGAGTTTTCCAGGAATGTTGGTGTGCACCAGGGGTCAGTTTTGAGTCCCTTGTTGTTTCTCACGGTGCTTGAAGCCCTCTCACGTGACATCAGAGATGGACTCCCATGGGAGATGTTGTATGCTGGTGATTTGGTGTTGATTGCAGAGAATGAAAAGGAGGCGGAGGAAAGATTTAAGAAATGGAGAGATGGTATGGGGTACAAGGGCTTAAGGGTAAATGCAGATAAAACAAAAGTGATGATATCTAGGGTTGGTGGCGGTACAATCAGAGGAGAGGGAGAGTGGCCATGTGCAGTTTGCCACAAGGGTGTGGGAAGTAATTTCATCTTGTGTAGTGTTTGTGATAAATGGGTGCACGAGAGATGTAGTGGTATTAGAGGTAGACTGCGAGATAATGCTAATTTCATGTGTGCGGCATGTCGGGGAGAGCAGGTGGAGATTGTTAGGCGTGAGAGGGTTGAACTTGCTGGTGAGTCTCTTGAGTGTGTGGAGGAGTTTTGTTATTTGGGAGACATGTTATGTGCCAGAGGTGGGGCTGGAGTTAGCTCGGTTGCTAGGGTGAGAAGTGGTTGGAAGAAGTTCAGGGAGCTGTTGCCTCTCCTGACATTGAGGGGACTCTCCTTACGTGCTAAGGGGTCTTTGTATGCAGCATGTGTTAGGAGTGTGATGCTGTATGGTAGTGAGACCTGGGCAGTAAAGGAAGAGGATATTCGCAGGTTTAAACGTACAGAAATGACAATGATTAGGTGGATGTGTAGTGCGTCCCTGCGTGCAAGGCCTGGGGGGGCTGGGTTTGCGATGGAAGAGTTGAGAGGTAGGATGGGACTGGAGTGTATTGGTGTTGTGATGAGGAGAGGTAGGCTGAGGTGGTTTGGACATGTGGAGAGGATGGGGGATGATAATTGCGTGCAGAGGGTGAGAAGTGTTAATATTGGGGGAGGGGTTGGGAGGGGTAGACCGAGAAAGACATGGGACGAGGTCATTAAATGTGACCTAAGGGTTAAGGGACTGAATAGGGAGGCTGCCAGAGATCGAGCAGCGTGGAGAGCCGCCATGTGACCATGGCCAACGCATGCAAGCATGTTGGAGCCTTCAAAAACGAAACGAAACCAAACGAATTTTCAAGTTTCACAGGTGATTTTTGGTAAACATATGTGGGAGACCTTCCTCTATCTGCTGTCAACTGGGGATACTGCCTGGCCCCACCTGACCCCCCCTCCCCCCCACACTCGGCAATTCACCTGTTAGCAGTGACCTGGCCAGTAAAGACATGTCGCGCCACAGTCTCTCCAATGACGAAATTCACGGTGAAAGGGATTCTTGAGGTGGAGGACAAAGAAATATAGAAGCTAAAGCAAGAAACAAACAGAAGTGATGAGGTGGTAATGTCATTAAGGAAGGTACCATATGTGGATGTGTTTGGTGACTGAACAATGCTTCTATTGCCTATATAATTGTGTGAAAACCAATACATTCTTGTACTACAAATAAATTTGTACCAAACAAATAAATAAATACATACATAATTCAAAGTGGCTTGAATTAGTTTACCCTCCCATAGTTTGTTTTCTTTGAGGCCAGATACCCTGAGAAA
This sequence comes from Birgus latro, assembly GCA_018397915.1. Lineage (NCBI taxonomy): Eukaryota > Metazoa > Arthropoda > Malacostraca > Decapoda > Coenobitidae > Birgus > Birgus latro. Next base: position 7,673 of record JAGKTI010012793.1, read on the forward strand.
GAACAAAAGGTAAGGCTGACTCACCACCTGTAGCACCATTTATAGGCTCAGGAGGGCGATTTCTCTGTGAATTCTCAATGTTTCTCACCAAAAGCGAAGGTCTGAGCCCCCCCCCCCAAAAAAAAATCCGAAATTGCTCGGGACTGGGCGGTATTCGAGGTAGGAAATCGGTTGGGACATGACGGGTTAAGTACATATATAATTTATGCTACTACACTTTCCGATGACAGTTTAACTCTCACTGGTCTTACTTCCCCCTTCTTATATGGCCCTATCCTCCTTACTTCCTCAATTTCTTTTCCCACTTGTTTCCTTCGGGATCAACCTTCCCCAATATTTTTCTTACCTGATTCAAGTCTCTCTCAAGTCACACAGACCTAACCTTTTCTTCCTCCTCCCTGTTTCCAAATATCAACACACATCTGTTCCTTTCTACAGTTTCTCTTATTCTCCTTTTTCTTTAATATTTTTGCTACATTTTCTTCCAATATTTTCTTCTTCATTTCCCTTTCCTCCTGAATAATTTCCCTTTAACTGACCACTTCTTTCTGTTCTTCTTCCAAATGTGCCCACTTTGCCTTTTGCACTTCTAACACACTACTCACCTCCGTTTTGTTACTGCTCTCTTCTAGTTTTCTCCTTCATTCAATATTTTCTTGTTTCAGATTCTCGACCTCCTGGTTCGCCGTCTCATTGGCCTGTATCAAACTCTGTATAGTATTCTCAGTATTTTCAGGCATGTTTCTTGATACTAGATCCTCCACTTTCTTTTCTAGTTCACTAATTCTCATAATCAATGTTTTTACTAAATCCATACGATTTGTTTCACTATCAAATCGTGAAAATTCCTGTCCCTCAATTTTTACGTTGTTTGAGGTCGGTTACAGTACTAAACAGATGTTACCAGAGATTCCTATAACATTCATGTATACTCACTGACATTACCTCTATATTTTTGGTAGACTATATTAAATTACAAAACAGTACTTTAAACTCTGGACAATATTGAAGTAGACAGGACAAACATAATTCCTGAAAACTACTTAAGGTTTGAAGAGTTCATTTAGAAGTGGTGTTGAGACACGTCCGATCACTCTGTCTGCTCATGTGTGTGTATTTACCTAATTGTGATATACGGGAAATGAGCTACGCTCATGGGGTCCCGTCTCTTTATCTCAGTAAGTCAAATTTTGCTTTAAACTCGTTTAAGTTTTTAGACTGGACGATCTCTTTGTCCAGTCTATTCCACAGGTCTATGCGTCTATATGGAAAACTAAATATCTTGATGTCCTTCAAACAGCTTGGCTTCTTCAGTTTCAGTCCGTGTCTTCTTGTTGCTCTCTTATCCCATACAAACAGATCTTAATCAATTTTATCTACTCCCATCATGGTCCTGAACACTGCAATCATGTTGCCCATCTCTCTCCTTTCCTCTAAGGAAGGCAAATCCAGCCTTTCTAGCCTCTCTCTGTATGTCAAATCTGCCAGACTGGGGACCATCTTGGTTGCTGTTCTTAGTATTCTCTCAATCTTTACATTTTTCTTTTTGTGTGGGGACCACACTACTGCTGCATATTCTAACCTGGGGCGGATCATGGCCACTATCAATTTTTCCATCATCTCTTCATTCATGTAATGAAATGCTACTCTTATGCTGGTCAAGAGTTTATATCTCTCTCTAACTATCTTGTTGATGTGTTTTTCAGGTGACAAACTATCCTGGACCAGCACTTCTAAATCTTTCTCTTCTCTTGCTTTTGTAACTGGTTCATTACCCATCAAAATAATTCAGTTATGGCCTCTTGATGCTTTTACTCATTTCAAATATTTCACATTTTTTTGCACTGAATTTCATTTCCCACATCCGGCTCCAATCATGTATCCTATCCAGATCCCCCTGCAGTATTTTACAGTCCTCCTCAACCTCTACCTTTGTCAAGATCTTTGCATCATCAGCAAACAGACTTGCATAACTGTTCACTCCATCTACCATAATAATTAACTAAATCAGGAACATTACTGGCACCAACACCGAGCCCTGTGGGACACCACTTCTTACTTCCCTCCATCCAGATGTCCTGTCCTATATTACTGTCCTCATTTGTCTGTCACTCAAAAAGTCTCTCATCCACTCCAGGAGGATTCCCTTCAGTCCTCCGATACGCACTAATTTCCATATTAGTCTCTTAAGGGGTACCTTGTTGAAGGCCTTCTCCAGATCTAGATACACACAATCCACCCAACCGTCTCTATCCTGCAGCACATCAATAGCTCGAGTAAAAGGTCGACAAGTTGGAAACACATAACCCTCCAATTCTGAATCCAAATCGACTCAGTCAAAATATTCATCTCTTCCAGATATTTTATCCATCTATCTTTCAGGATCCTCTCACACAATTTTGCAACCATGCTGGTTAGGGACACAGGTCTATAGTTCAGGGGTTCTTCCTTGTTGCCTCCCGTATAAATTGGTACGACATTTGCTTTCTTCCATTCCCGAGGCAATTTCCTCTCTTCCAGTGAACACGCAATTGAACTGTGAATCTTATCCGCCAGTTGTTCTCTGCATTCCTTCAGTACCCAATTAGAAATTCCATCCAGTCCTGGGGCTTTCCTTACATCTTGAGTTTCCAGTAATTTGTACACTTCCTGCACTTCCACTTTTATATCTTTTATCACTACATTTCTAATCATTCCCTCCCCATCCACAAACTCCCCTTCATTAGTGAAAACCAATTGGAAACATTTGTTCATTATTTCAGCTTGCACTGCCGCATCTTTATAGACCTCTCCTTTTACTTTCAGTAAGGTGATTCCTTCCTTTTGTTTCAATTTGCCATTAACAAATCTATAAAACAATTTGAGTTCATCCTTACATTTCTCGATTATATTTTTTTTCAAAGCTCCTTTCTTCCTCTCTATATATTCTTGTATATTCATTTCTAGTTCTTTTATATTCTTACTTTGTTCTGTTAGTACCTCTCTTTCTCCATTTGTTCCAAGCCATGTCCCTCTCTTTTTTCACTATCATACACCTTCTATTAAACCTCTCCTTTTTGCTGTTTTCTTTCCCACTTACTCAACATATTTTTTCCACTCCCAAATTATAGAGGTCTAGAAAGATATCTCACTTCCTCTGCATCTCTCTTGTTTCTCTGAATTTTCTCCAATCTGCATTTTCAAAAAAATTTCTCAAATCTGTAAAATTTGCTTTCCCAAAGTTGTATCTTCCCTGTCTATAAAGCTCGTCTCTTGGCACCACGTTCCCTATTATCATCTGGAACTCAATGACCACATGATCACTTTTTCCTATAGGGCACAGATATTTCAAAGATTCAATTACATCAGGTTCTTTGGTTTGCAGTAAATCTAATCTTGCTGATGTGCCATCACCTCGGAATCGTGTCTCTTCTTTGACTCGCTGTGTCATTACATTATTCATTACTATGTTTAACAATCTAGTGCCCCATGAATCTCTGCTGCCTCCTGAGTCCCATTCTTCCCAGTTATCTCTTTACAATTTAAATAACCCATTATAAATATACCGTTGCTTTTCTCAATCACTTCCTGTAGATAACTGACAACATCTCCTGGTATTCATCATCACTCCATGCCCTTGTCTTAGGTGGAACATAAACTACTGCCATATCTCTCTTACAGTCCTCTCCAGTTTCTAATTTCATATTTATCACTGCAGCCCTACCCTTTCTCATTTCCACGGCATCTTTACTTATGTTGTTCTTCCCTGCTATCATCACTCCTCCTCCTGTTTTATCTTTTCTGCCTCTTCTCTCTTACAGTCCTCTCCAGTTTCTAATTTCATATTTATCACTGCAGCCCTACCCTTTCTCATTTCCACAGCATCTTTACTTATGTTGTTCTTCACTGCTATCATCACTCCTCCTCCTGTTTTATCTTTTCTGCCTCTTCTCCACAGTTTGTATTTACCAACTCCTATGTGGATATCAATCACCTCACTTAATTTGGTCTCTACAAAGCACATAACATCAGGTTCATGTCCTCTCAAGAAATCGTTAATTTCTAACCTTGCCGATATTAGACCATCAACATTTGTGTATGTCACTTTCAAACTTTTTTATTATTACTTATACCCTCTTCTCTCCTTCTCTCCATCAGTACCACTTCCTCAATTTCTGGTCCATGACCCTCCAATAAAACACTGTCCTCTCTTCCTCCGTTCTCTGTTCGTTTTTTGCCTTTGCTTCCTTTACTAACTCCTTTATTTTAGCTCTTTCTTCCTCATTTGCATCTCTCCTTATCCAAACATTTTTGAACCCCTCTTTGTCTGACAATTTCCATGTCCTATTGATGATTTCATTTACCATTACCTGGGACTTAAACTTTACCTTCAATGGCCTCGCCCCTCCTTCCTCGTACTTACCTAACCTTTACCTTCAATGACCTCGTCCCTCCTTCCTCATACTTACCTAACCTAAACACTTCTTCAATCTCTTCTTGGGTATCGTTGTTACCCTCCATAACTACTAATATCTCTTTAACTTTACTCAATTCTTCTCTTTCTCGTTCTGATCTTATTGTCATACGTTTTTCTTTTACCCCTGAAATTATTGCACATTTTTTCTTGTCTGCTACATCCCTGACCAAAGATTCTATACTTCTCAGTGCCCTAACCACTTCCTTTTCCACCTTTTCCTTGCTTTGTTGTTCTATAATCTCTTTCAAATTTACATTTCCTTCCTCCTGAATTTTCTTCCACCCCTTATGTTGCTCCTTAATTTCCTTAATATGTTCATCTTGCATCCTTGATTTTGATTCATACTAATCTAGTTTACTTTTCATTCTCTCCCTTTCTTCTTCCAACCTCTTATTTTCCCTCTTGAGCTGTTTTATGTCATTTGCAGCAGATTCGTTACTCACTTTTAATTCTGTGACTTCTCTTTCTTGTTCCACACTGCATCTGCAAACTATTTCCAGCTTGTTCTGTAAGACTCTGACCTCTCTCTCCTGTTCTAAGGTCTGCTCCTGCAACTCTCTACTTACTACCCATACCTTTTTTCATTCCTGGACATTACTCTCTGCCAATTTCTCTACTTCTGCTACTCTTGTTTGATTCAGTTTAGTACTTTCACTTCCCACATCATCTTCGGAGAAGCCCACGAATTCCTTTTCGCCAGATGTAAACAAACCTCTCCGCCACGATGCAACCATACGGAAACTTTTCAATTTCCACTGTATCTTGTACTCTTTATAACCGAAACCTGTGGTTTTTCTAATTAATATCCGACAGGACCACAACTCACGTACTCATTCACATAATCACAATAGGCTGGTCTCCTTTTCGCCGCTGATTCAGCGATTATTTCCCTGTGACCCAGGAAGACGTCTGCCACTCTTGGCGACCTGTGTGTGTGTGTGTATTTACCTAATTGTATTTACCAAACTATGATATACAGGAAATGAGCTATGCTTGTGGGGTCCCATCTCTGTTTCTCAATATATCAAATTTTGCTTTAAACTTGTTTTAAGTTTTTAGACTGGATGATCTCTTTGTCCAGTCTATTCCACAGGTCTATGCATCTATATGGAAAGCTATATTTCTTGATGTCCTTCAAGCAGCTTGGCTCCTTTAGTTTCAGTCCGTGTCCTCTTGTTACTCTCTCATCCCTCACAAACTAATTTTCTCTGTCAATTTTATTTATTCCTATCATGGTCCTGAACACTGCAATCATGTTGCCCCTCTCTCTCCTTTCCTCTACGGAAGGCAAATCCAGCCTTTCCAGCCTCTCTCTGTATGACAAATCTGCCAGACTGGGGACCATCTTGGTTGCTGTTCTTTGTATTCTCTCAATCTTGGTTATATCTTTCTTTTTGTGTGGGCACCACACTACTGATGCATATTCTAACCTGGGGTGGATCATGGCCACTATCAATTTTTTCATCATCTCCTCATCCATGTAATGAAATGCCACTCTTATAATGGTCGAGTTTATATGTATCTTACTTATGTGTTTTTCAGGTGACAAACTATCCTGGACCAGCACTCCAAAATCTTTCTCTTCTCTCACTTTTGTAATTGGTTCATTACCCATCAAAATAATTCAGTTATGGCCTCTTGATGCTTTTACCCATTTCCAATATTTCACACTTGTTTGCGTTGAATTTCATTTCCCACATCCAGTTCCAATCATGTATCCTATCCAAATCTCCCTGCAGCATTTTACAGTCCTCTTCAACCTCAGTCTTCCTCTAGATCTTTGCATCATCAGCAAACAGACTTGCATAACTGTTCACTCCATCTACCATATTAGTTAAGTAAATCAGGAACATTACTGGTGCCAACACCAAGTCCTATGGGACACCACTTCTTACTTCCCTCCATCCAGATGTTGTCCTGTCCTTTATTACTGTTCTCATTTGTCTGTCACTCAAAAAGTCTCTCATCCACTCCAGGAGGATTCCCTTCAGTCCTCCGATACGCTCTAATTTCCATATCAGTCTCTTAAGGGGTACCTTGTTGAAGGCCTTCTCCAGATCTAGATACACACAATCCACCCAACCGTCTCTATCCTGCAGCACATCAATCACTCTTGAGTAAAAGCTCAACAAGTTGGAAACACATGACCTTCCACTTCTGAATCCAAACTGACTTTCAATCAAAATATTCATCTCTTCCAGATATTTTATCCATCTATCTTTCAGGATCCTCTCACACAATTTTGCAACCATGCTGGTTAGGGACACCAGTCTATAGTTCAGGGGTTCTTCCCTGTTTCCTCCCTTATAAATTGGTACCACATTTGCTCTCTTCCATTCCTGAGGAACTTTCCCCTCTTCCAGCGAACACACAATTAAACTGTGAATCTTATCCGCCAGTTGTTCTCTGCATTCCTTCAGTACCCAATTAGAGATTCCATCTGGTCCTGGGGCTTCCCTTACAGCTTGAGTCTCCAGTAATTTATACACTTCCTGCACTTCCACTTTTATATCTTTTATCACTACATTTCTAATCATTCACTCCCCATCCACAAACTCCCCTTCATTAGTAAAAACCGACTGGAAACATTTGTTCATTATTTCAGCTCGCACTGCCGCATTTTTTAAGACCTCTTTTATTTTCAGTTTGGTGATTCCTTCCTTTTGTTTCAATTTGCCATTAACAAATCTATAAAACTATTTGGGTTCATCCTTACTTTTGTCGATCATATCTTTTTCAAAGTTCCTTTCTTCCTCTCTACATATTCTTGTATATACATTTCTAGTTCTTTTATATTCTTACTTTGTTCTGTTAGTACCTCTCTTTCTCCATTTGCTCCACACCTTGTCCCTCTTTTTTTTTTGCTATCATACACCTTCTATTAAACCACTCCTTTTTCCTGTTTTCTTTCCCCCTTACTCTTGGCACATATTTTTCCACTCCCAAATTATAGAGGTCTAGAAAGATATCCCACTTCCTCTGAATCTCTCTTGTTTCTCTGAATTTTCTCCAACCTACATTTTCGAAAAATTTTCTCAATTCTGTAAAGTTTGCTTTTCCAAAGTTGTATCTTCCCTGCCTATAAAGCTTGTCTCTTGGCACCACGTTCCCTATTATCATCTGGAACTCATTGACCAAATGATCACTTTTTCCTATAGGACACAGATATTTCAATGATTCAATTAAGTCAGGTTCTTTGGTTAGCAGTAAATCTAATCTTGACGGTGTGCCATCACCTCAGAATTGTGACTCTTCTTTGACCCACTGCGTCATTACATTATTCATTATTATATTTAACATGGCGAGTGGTGAGAAGGGTGGAAGGTGGAATGAATGAACGGAATGCAATGACTGACTATGTGTGTGTGGATGAAAGGATGAGACGATGTGTAATGGATGCAAGAGTATATAGAGGTTGGGGGAGTGGACTTTCTGACCACCACTTGGTAGAATCAGAATCCAAACAAGATGGAAGAAGAGAAGAAGGGAAGGAAAGGAGGAAGTATTTCTTACAAGGAGGGTAGAAAAGTTACAAGAGGATGGAATAAAGGCTGAATATAAAAGGGTAGTGGAGGAGCAATTGGGTAAATATAGATTGAAGCAAATGAGGGATGCGGAAGGTGTGTGCAAGATATTCACAGAAGAAATCTGTGCAGCATGTGAGGTGGTGTGTGGGGTGAAGAGAAGACGAAAGGGGGGTTCAGGGGGCAGCAAGGTGGACTGAAGAGGTGAGAGAGGCTGTGGCACAAAAGAAGAAAGCATATAATGAGTGGATGAGAAACAGAGACGGATGAGAGAGTTACAGTACATCCTTCAACTTTGCGACTCACCAATTTTGCGTGGTAGTTCCAAAAGTCATGTATTTTTTAACATTTATGAACTTTGCGACTGATCACACACTTTGCGAGGTCAAGTGGTGGGAGAGTCATCTTCCTGCACTACTTTGCCACCCCGAGTAATGATGTCATGGTTCATTGGGAGTACTGAGCCTCCTAGTTCAGTGGTCTGCCGCCCCGCCACGTTTGTTTGCACCTGTTTCCAACCAAGGTCACTGACCCTCACAATTTCGTGGTGCTCCTCGCAATACCCCAGCAGTCTAACCTTGCACGAGTGTTATCATGGCGCCAACGGGTAAGAAGAAAATAATTTTGGAGACCAAACTGAAAATTATTGAAAGGAAAAACGCAGGTGAAGGTAACTCTGCTATTGGTCAGGAGTTTGGTGTTGGTGAATCGACAGTGAGAATGTTTTTAAAGGACAGTGAAGAAAACAAGCAAGCAGCGAATAACTATGGAGGAGCTCAATTTGATGGTAGAATGCTGGTGGACAACAAAGCAGTGCTAATAAAAATGGAAAGATATCTTGCCCACTACATTCAAAGAAAGGAAAAGGAAGGGGTTGCATTAGATGGGCGCCATATAAGGGAGCAGGCAAAGATATTCTATCACACGTGCCTTAAAAAAGCCATTAATCCTCCAACAAAATCTTTCATTTCAAGGCATCGAATGGGTGGCTATACCAGTTCCTCAAAAGGAAGGGGTTTAAACACATCAGGTTCAGTGGTGAGTGAGGCAGTGCTGACTACAAATTGGTCGGCTTCACCCCAAGGTAAGCACTTTTTCCCACTATTCCTCTCGACTTAATCTCTTAATTTTACGATGATAAATGAAACAAACATGAACTGATGTACTGTACAGTAATATTAATAAGAAAATATCATGGGTAAGAAACATTTTTAAAAAAAAAATGCATTTACACTGATGTGAACACCGGCGTGGTTTACGGGACTGATGACCCCAGTGACGATTCTGACTTTGAGGGATTCATGAGAGAGGCAGAAAAAACACAGCAAGATGTGGAAATATCTGCCAACAGTGACAGTTATGACTTACGCCCCGCGGGGCCACAGTAGCCAAGCCCCGCCCCGCCACCAGTCCCGTACAACAAGCCAATCTTCACATCAGTGTAAATGCATTTTTTTTTTTTATGTTTCTTACCTATAATGTTTTCTCATTAATATCACTGTACAGTACATCACTTCGTGTTTATTCCATTTATCATCGTAAAATTAAGAGGTAGAGTCGAGAAAAAGAGTGGGAAAAAGTTCTTACCTTGAGGTGATGTCGACCAATTTGCCTTTATTACATATATTTAATTGTTTGAATTTTGCGAATTTTGATTTTGCGAGGGTTTTTGTCGACCATACTCTAGCAAAACTGGAGGAAGCAATGTATATGTAGAGAGGAGGAGAGAGGTGAAAAGATTAGTAAGAGAGAGTAAGAAGACAGTGGATAAGGAATTTGGAAGGAATTTGAGTGAAGAGTGGAGGGAATGTAAGAAAATGTTCTGGAAGGAGGTAAAGAGAGCTAGACAGGTTGCCAACGAAGTCAGTGGGGATGTAAAAGATAAAAATGGTAGATTACTAGTGGAGAAGGGAGAAAAAGTAAACAGATGGAGAGAACAATTTTATGAACTGTTGAACATAGAGAATGAAAGTAATGCAAGTATAAGTGGTTAGGGAATGGCGGGAAGAAGGAGGGTTGTGAGAAGAGAGGAAGAAATCAGTAGGATGGAAGTGGTGGAAGCAATGAAGAAAGTTAAAATGGGGAAAGCCCCAGGAAATGATGGAGTGTGTGGTGAAATGATGAAGCATTGGGGAGAGATAGTAACAGAATGGATGTGGAAGGTGTGCAGATTGGCGTGGGAGGAGGGTAGAGTCCCGGGGGATTGGAAGTCAGGTATAATTATTCCTCTGTACAAAGGAAAAGGGGAAAAAGCAGTGTGTGGTAATCATAGGGGGGGCATTTGCCTTCTCAGTGTAATAGGAAAAGTATATGGTAGGATACTTATTGACAGAGTTAGGGAAATAACAGAGGAATTAGTTCGAGAAGAACAGGGAGGTTTTAGGAAGGGAAGAGGTTGTGTATACCAGATATTCATTCTTATATCCTTAGTGGAAAAGTTTCTAAAAGGAAAGAAGTTGTATGCAGCCTTCATAGACCTGGAGAAAGCATATGACAGGGTGGATAGACAAGGATTGTGGAAAGTATTAAGAATATATGGAGTTGATGGGAAGTTGTTGAAGGCAGTGAAGAGTATGTATGAGGGTGCTAAGGCTGCAGTGCATATGGATGGCAAACTGAGTGACTCTTTCCATTTCAAGGCTGGATTGAAACAAGGATGTGTCATGTCTCCATGGTTGTTCAATCTGTACATGGATGGGGTTATAAAAGAGATACAAGGTCGGGCAGTGGATGCTGGAGTGGTCCTTGTGAGAAAGGGCAGTGTTTGGAAACTCCCTGTACTGTTGTTAGCAGATGATACTGTGTTGTTGAGCAAAGATGAAGGGGAGCTGCAAGGCTTGGTAGATGAGTCTGGGAGAGTGTGTAAGAAACGGAATCTAAAGGTGAATGTAGGGACGAGTAAACTGTTGGTCTTCGAGAGAAGTGAAGCCAGTGAATGTACAGTGAGATTGGATGGAGAGGATATGGAGAATGTGAGTGCATTTAAGTACTTGGGTAGTGTGATGAGTAAGGATGGAAGTCTGGAGGGTGAAGAGCTTGAAAGAGTGCATCAGGGAAGGAAGGTTGCTGGTTCTTTGAAAGCAGTGATAAGAAACAGGGATGTGAGCATGGAAGTAAAAAAGTTGTTACATGACAGAATTTTGATACCAACTCTAACATACAGTAGGCGCGGTAAGTGTTGACGCCATCTTAAAAAAAGAAAACATTCTTGTGGTTAGCAAGGAGAAACAAGTAAATTAACACTCACCATTGAATTTAGTATTTACTGGCATTCCCATTCACCTTTATTATCTTCTTAAGGCGTCTGGGGAGACTGATGGCGAAGTTTTGCAGAACAGACGGACTAAAACTGCTCCATAGCTGCTTGACTGCAGCCTCAAGTTTAGGCAAAGATGATGTGCCGCTTCATGTGCACCCATAAATTCTCAATGGGATTGATATCTGGGCTGTTTCCAGGCCAATCTCAAATAAAGGGAACCTCACAGTCTGTTAGCCACTGTTTCACTGACTTTGCAACATGTGCAGGGGTAGAATCTTGCATAAATACTCTTGCCTTGGTTTTATCAAAAGAGTCACTTAAAACATCACATAATAGCTCCAAATAATTGTTCTGGTTCACTTTTTCATTTGCAGGTAGAATTACCAACTCGCCAACACCACAATATGTAAAGCAGCCCCAAGCCATGAGTGAGGCTGGGTATTTAACAAACTTGGTAGTGTACTTAGGATCCAGGGGGTCACTGCCTGGTTTGCGGTACACTCGTGATGAAGGGGTACCAGTGACAGTAAATGTTGACTCATCACTCCAAAGCACAGTTTTCCATTGCTCCTCACTCCAGGCAAGATATTTCTTACAAAAATTTACTCTCTTTTTCTTCTGAAGTGCAGTTAGCAGTGGTTTTTTACGAGCACAAAAACTCCTGTAGCCCAGATCGTCATGCAACAGTTGCTGCACACTTCTGACAGACACATCTGCCAGCAACTGTGGGTTCTTTTCTTTTAAATCCCGTGCTGTTAGCCTTGGATCCTTGCTAACTTGCCTTGAGATCAGCTGACGGGTCCTGAAGGTTGTCTTACGAGGTCTCTCAGGCTTGGGAAGTGGAGTGGGAGGAATGGCCTCACCACTGTCCTTGAACCGCTTCACCAGTCTCTGCACTGTCCTCAGTCTAACACCATCTGATTTGCAATAAATGGGAGTTTGTGGCCAGCTTTGTATAAAGTAATCACTTCCACACGTTTGTCCTTGCTTGTGGTTACTTTAGGCATGATGAGAATGTGGTAGGTAACCAAATAACTGTGTTATTTGAGTCAAAACATGCCCTCGTGGTGCATCACACGAAGAGACAATCCTCCTCCTGTGGCTGCCCAAACATTACTGAGCCTGCTCATGTGGTGTCAAACCTATCAAGCAGGGTTGCCAGCTCCCGTTGAAAAAGCGTCAGCTCATTTCGCATCACAGGGGAGGGTAGTATTGACCCTACTTCACTTAACGAGAAAAAGAGTGACGTCGGCGAAAAAGCGTCAATACTTTCCGCGCCTACTGTATGGAAGTGAAGCTTGGACCCTGTTGGAAAGACAGAAGTCAAGAGTGAGAGCAGTGGAAATGAGTACAGTAATCCCTCCATTATTCGGACGGCCAATACTCGGACATACTCACTATTCAGATATTGTGGGCTGCCCAACCCCCCAAATGCCAAAAAATTCGACAAAAATCGAAAAAAATCCGATTTTTTGGGACTGTGTCAGTTTGAATTTCCCGCGCGTGCCGATCGGCTGTGTTTACGCGCGTGGCGCCTGTCTGTCGGTCGCCATTACCCACTCAGTTGCTGCCTCGTGAACACCTCCGACAATGGCGGCCGAAGTGATTGCTTTTGTGGTGATACCCTACCTCCTACAGTGCTTGATACTGCTCTTCACCTTCTTCATCATGTGTGTGATGATGGCCCCGCCTCCTGAGAAGAGGAAGAAAGTGGTTCTGACTCTGGAGAAGAAAAGGGAAGGCTATTGGAAAAGATGGACGCCGGGTGGCTGACATCACGGATTCATCGTGAATTCAATCTCCCTCGCTCCACCTTATTTGATATCTAGAAATCCTGAGACAAACTACAGCAGTACATGGCTGACTTCGCTTCGAAGACCAAACGAAACGTGGAGAGGAAGGTGATGTTTAGTCCTAAGTATGCAGACATTGACCGATCCACGCTGATTTGGTAATGACAACAACGTGCCGCAGGTGTGTTGGTACGTGGAACGGAGCTGAAAGCTGCTGCTGAGAAGTTCAGGCTCCAGGATTTGTCACCAGACTACACGGGAATTTACTGTTATGTACAGTGCAGCGAAGTGATGTCATCCCAGTTATGAAAAAAAAAACGTTGTAGAAAGTGTTGGTGAAAAGTGCTGGTGATTGTAAATTGCTAAGGCTGTGTGGTGCAATTTCTTCGTGTCAAAGTCTGAGATGATAGAGTGAGTTATAGACGGCGGCTTCTTTTTCGTAAGTACCCTAACTTCATCAAAATTCCTTGTTTTGTTCTTTCCATATCATTAATCTCATGCATAAACTGTGTGCAAGATGATTTCCATAATGATTTTCGTGTCTAACCTGTTTTCATCATGCTGTAAATGTGTTAAAAAATTACCCTAAATGTTAATCATAATTTCCTGCTTTAAATTTAATTTTTTCATGCATGGTTTTTAAGTGCACTAGCTAGGAAAAAGGTGGAAGCCAGTGAATTTCATATTCGGTCATAACCTAACCTAACCTAACCTATGCTTACCATAAAGATTTTCATGCCTAACCTGTTTTCATCATGCTGTAAATGTGTTAAAAAATTACCAAAAATGTTAATCATAATTTCCTGCTTGCAATTTAATTTTTTCATGCATGGTTCTTAAGTGCACTAGTTAGGAAAAAGGTAGAAGCCAGTGAATTTCATATTCGGTCATAACCTAACCTAACCTATGATTACCATAAAGATTTTCATGCCTAACCTGTTTTCATCATGCTGTAAATGTGTTAAAAAATTACAAAAAATGTTAATCATAATTTCCTGCTTGCAATTTAATTTTTTCATGCATTGTTCTTAAGTGCACTAGCTAGGAAAAAGGTGGAAGCCAGTGAATTTCATGTCCGGTCCTAACCTAACCTAACCTAACATTGTGTTAATCATAATTTCCTGCTTGCAATTTAATTTTTTCATGCATGGTTGTTAAGTGCACCAGCTAGGAAAAAGGTGGAAGGCAGTGAATTTCATATTCGGTCATAACCTAACCTAACCTAACCTAACCTAACCATTTTTCTGGTAGCAATTTACATCATTTACTGTATTTGATGCTTTGTATCCAATAATTTAGTGCATAAAATGTGTGAAAAGATGATTTCCATGTCAGATACTTACTTATACTATGCTGGCAAGTTCTGAGCACCTATGACTCACTCACCTCTAAATCATCATTTTTTGGTTAAAATTCAATAAATTCATGCTATGTGTGCATTATTTATGTGAAAAGGGACCTAAATAAGTACTATACATGTCCAGTAGGGAGGTAGGAAGGTAGTTTTCTGATTTAGGTTAGGTTAGGTTAGGGTCATGAAAAACCAGTGTTGGAGCTTCAGGGCCAATATCCGGACAAAACCAATATCCGGACATGCCTTTGGCTCTATTATGTCGGATAATGGAGGGATTACTGTAATCTGAGAGGAGCATGTGGAGTCACATGAAGAGACAGACTAACAAATGAGGAAGTGAAGGAGCATTGTGGTGTGGTTGTGGACGTGATAGGAAGTGTTAGGAGAAACAAGTTAAGATGGTTTGGGCATGTAGAGAGGATGGAGAGTGAAAGACTGATGAGGAAAGTGTATGTGTGTGAGGGGGAGGGGGCGAGAGGGAGGGGGAGGCCGAGGATGAGATGGAGGGATGGAGTGGAGAGGTACGTGAGAGAGGGGGGTGTGAGTTGGGAGCGGGGTAGTGAAATGGCGGGGGACAGAGCGACATGGAGGCAATTTGTTTGTGGCCACCCCGTGAGGGATTGAGGCGTCTGGCAATAGATAGATACTTAATAATGTAGTTCTCCACGAATCTTAGCTGCCTCCTGAGTCCCAATCCTCCCAGTTCACCTCTTTCCTATTAAAATCACCTATTAGAATTACAGTGGATCCCTGGTAAATGAAAACCCAATACAGTAAGACCTCAGTATAACGGACTAATTGGGGCCCTAACCATTCCGAAAAATGCAAAATTCCGATAAAAGCGACATCCAGACTTTCCCCTGCTAATCCGGACTTTTTCCGATATATCAGACATTAGTCCGGATTTCACCACTGGTTTTTAAACTGTTTTCACTACCATTGCAGTACTGTACTGTGTTATACCTTCACTACATTAATCAAATGGTATAATAGTACTGTACTGTACACTGATAAACATGTCTTTTATTTACCTTATTGTGGTGAACATAGCTGAAGTGGTCAGGCAGTCCGGACTGCTTCTGGCTTTATCGGACTTTTTCCGATATATAGGAATTTAGTCCGGTAGCTCCTCGAGTCTGATAAAAGCGAATTCCAATCTACTGAAGTCGTTATATCGAGGTTTTACTTTATACGAAAATTCGATGTTACGAAAGCGATGAATATAGGGCAAATTCCACTAGTAATCCCTCTACTATCCGGACGTCCACTATCCGGACAACTCACTATTCAGACATCGTGGGCTGATGGCCGACCCCCCCCCAAAAAAAAATTCCGATTTTTTCCAACCGCGTCAGTTTGAATTTCCCGCCCGCGCCAACTAGCTCCCTTCCCGGTCAATCTCCCTCCCACTAGTTCTGTCTCAACTCCCGCGAACAGTGGATGGCTGTCCGCTCGTTTGTGGTATTTTTGTTCTTGTTTAAATAATCAAAAGTCACAGTGCTAAGGATTAAGTGTAGATAAACACTGGATTACTGGACATGCTTCAAGAGCAATTATGACCACTGCATAAACCTTAGAGATGAGGATAAACAACAATCATGGACTGTAAGTAAACATTGTCAACTACTAAATATTTTTCATAATCACTTCTAAATCCTCATTCTCTGGTTACATTTTATTTACTTCATGCTTTCTGTCCCATATTTGAGTACGAGTCCGGGGGAAATAGTAGCCAGATAGATTATTTTCTGGTCAGGAAGGTTGATAGGAGATTAGTGAGGGATGTTAAAGTTATAGGAAGCGAGGAGTGTGTGCAGCAGCACAAACTGTTGATTTGTGACATGGTGCTTAAGGAACAAAGGATGAGAAGGAGGACATATGTACCTAGGAGGAAAATATGGAAGCTGAGAAACCAATCAGTAAGGGATGCCTTTTATAGTGAGATGAGGAGAGTGGTGGCTGAACAGGAAGC
>JAGKTI010012794.1:0-24029 GCA_018397915.1 Birgus latro
AGGGGTGGGGGATCTAGAACTTGTTAACTTGGTAGCTTTTCTCTTTTTTTTATTCTTATTTGCAATTTTTTTTTCGTTTGGAATTTAACCTTAATGGTGTGTGTATATATATAATGTATGACACGCAACAGTTTATTAAGGCTGTGGATGTTTGGTAAAAAAATAGAAATAAATCATAAAACTAATTTTGTGTTTTTTGCAGGTGTGAGGAGGTCTGGCCACCCCGCCCCACCCCACCCCATGCTTCAGCAGCCGCCCCTCACCGACTTCGCCCCGCCCCCCGCCATGTCCGCCGATTGTGAAGCGGTGCCGCCCCAACCCCTCGCCGCCAAGACCCTGGCCGCTGCTTCCGCCCACCCCAGCAGCACCAGCAAAGCCCCAGAGCATCACAGTTCGAGTGGGATCAGTTACGAGGGCCGTGTGTCGGTCATCCCTCCACTGGCCGGGTACGAAGCCGCGGTCCACGCTGCCATAGATCTGGAAAGGGCCGGCAATCGAGACAGCCAGGCGGCCATGGATGCTGCCCGATTGCACAGCGACCGCCACTTTGCCAGTATGCACGTGCAGCAAGAGTACCACCGCCTGTACGAGCAGCACGCCAGGATGCAGGAAGCCAGCCAGCTGTTCCCCAGTAGAGAGGACCAGCTGAGACAAGCCTATCCCCAGCCAGCAGAGAGATGCTCACTCAAGGAGGAGCCAGTCAGTCTGAGTTATGAACAAGGTAGTGAGGGTAATGAAATTAGTCAAGCTATTGAAAGCAGTCCACTCTTCCCCCAACCCACTGGAACACATCAGAACTCAGCTGCTCCCTCTCCTCAGGCAGGTCACTCTCAGATTAAAGAGGAGCCTCAGGACCAGGAGTCTGAGGGTAAGAGACATGAGGGTGACCACGCCAAGTCTCATAGCTTCCCAGACCAGCAGACTGATTCCGCCCGTTCGCCCATAAACAAAGCCGGAGAGTCACCCGATCTCCCCACAGACTCTGCTCGTATCCAGGCTAGTGAGGAACAGGCACAGACATTCCGCAATATGGACGCCTACAAGCACAACGACAGCTTGGAGAGAATGTCGCCCTTTGATGAGAGTTATCAGGCAGGTGAGGAGGGACTGGGTGAGGGTGACGACACAACAGACTCCACTGGGTTAGTAAGTGAGAGCGACATGGATCACCTGTCTCGTCTCCAGCAGGCCATGGAGCTGTCTGGCGTGATGTCTGGCAAGGAGGGTGAAGGAGGGGACAAGCCTCAAGTGTTCCAGTGCCACCTCTGCACTTATTCAGGCACCTCACGCTACCACTTTGATGCCCACCTGAACACTCACTATGACCATAAGTGTGCCAAGTGTGAGTTCACTGCCCGCACCGAGCCCAAGCTGCGGGAACACATGCAGGAGGAACACGGGTTGAGTCCGGATTCTACTGAAGACTTGGAGGGCATTCGGGTGCCAAGAGTCAATGCACAAGGCAAAGTGAAGACATTTAAGTGCAAGCAGTGTGACTATGTGGCCATAACAAAAGGTGATTTCTGGGAACATGCTCGGTCTCACATTAAAAGTGAAAAACTCTTGACCTGTCCCAAGTGTCCATTTGTCACAGAATACAAGCACCACTTAGAATACCATCTCAGGAACCACTTTGGATCAAAACCTTTTAAATGTAGTAAGTGCAACTACTCCTGTGTTAATAAATCCATGCTTAACTCGCACATGAAGTCCCACAGTAATATTTACCAGTACCGTTGTGCAGATTGTACTTATGCTACCAAGTACTGCCATTCACTGAAGCTGCACCTGCGTAAGTATGGCCACAACCCAGCCATGGTGCTCAACCCAGATGGTTCTCCAAATCCCATCCCCATCATTGACGTGTATGGAACCCGTAGAGGACCCAAGCTGAAGAAAGACGACAAGGGCATGCCAATATTACCACCTCACTACCAGATCCAAGCAGAGATACTGAAGGCTCAGATGCAGGCGTCAGGCACCCTACCTCGGGCACCAACAACACCTCTGGACAACCCTGTACCACCAGCACCCACAAAGAAGCCACAGTTCCCACCGACCTCTCCCGTTGGGCCACCACATTCCCCCTTCCCTTACCCACACCCTAACATGAGGGAGGGATTTCCAAACTCATCACCTATTCTCTCAAGCGTTCTTGAAAAATCCCCACAGGAGTTTCCTCGTTCTCAGGAAGGCCGTGAGCAGCTTCGTGAATTGCTTGACAGGGATCGAGTGATCCATAAAAATCCCCTATCACCAAATGAAGTCCTCAGGTGCAATCTGTGTGAGTTTGCAACTGAAAATCGTGAGGCATTTGCTCAGCACAGAGCAATGCACGCATCATCTGAACGACGAGAGGAACCTGAAAATATTTCTCATTCACCCTTGCCCATGGAAACTGGCATCTCACCTGAACACCGGCCCATTTCCCCTCCCCGACCGCTTCTCTTCCCACACCAGCCGCCTCCACCACTCACTGGGGAAAGTGCTCCTCTGTACTCTCCTTTGGCTGCTGCCCAGTTGAAAGAATACCTGGCACGGGCCATGAACCCTTTTCTCTACCAGCAGATGGTCGGTGGACAGTTCCATCCTGCCTTGGGTCTCCATCAACATTTCCAGCGCTTTGGTCATCCTGCCTTCCAGGGTCCTCGTCCCATCTTACCTGAGGAGGATCGGCGTCCACTTTCACCTCAGCCACTACCCCAGCCTCAGCCCATAACCAGGAATGTCTCCCCACCTGACACCTCCACTACCACCACCGGCTCCACAGATGGTGTCCTGGACCTCAGTAAGGAGCAGACACCACTTCAGCAGCTTGGCATGGTGAAGGAGCAGACACCGCCACAGCAAGTTCGAGACACCAGCAAGGAACCACCCCCTCTGCAGCCTCAGAGGGAGTCACGTTCTTCCCTCTCCCCCAACCACTCCTCCCCTCAGTCTTCCTCACCTACACGCTCCGAAACTTCAACTCCACCCTCCAAAAATCGCCGGAAGGGCCGCGCCTTCAAGTTGGAGCGGATTGCCCTCCGTCTGAGTGAGAGTGCCGAGGGCGAAAGCAGCGGCCATGACGAAGATGCCCGACGGGAGGAAGACGAGGGCCAAACAAAAGCCGAGGAGAGCCGCATGCCACCCCTGATGCCACTAGTCCCTCCTGACGGCCCCCAGGAGGAGTGGCAGAGCGCCCACCACTGCCAGTTCTGCGACATGGCGTTTAAGGACGTGGTGATGTACACGATGCACATGGGCTACCACGGCTACCGCAACCCCTTCACCTGCAACATGTGTGGTCACCAGGCAACGGACAAGGTGGCATTCTTCCTCCACATCGCTCGCTCCTCTCACTCCTGAGTTGGGATACCGGTGGTCTCACGCTACTGAGCCATGATCTCAATAACGCTAATGTTGATCTCGCTGGCTGGTGCTGAGCTGAGGACATGGATTCTCACTGGTTAAGGAGGCACATATACACCTCTTCCTTACCTGTTAATTTGTCTTGTACGTAAAAATATTCCTGTGTGGTATTTTTTTGGCAGTGTATGAGGACATGAAGAAGAGAGAGAACTTTTGCTGCATCTTTTTTGGAAAAATACTCTTGCTTGTCATTTTTGCAGTCTTTGAGGATACGAAAAAGAAACAGATAACAGAACAGATATAAGGTGTAATAAGTAATATGAGTAATTAAGGAAGAGATGTAGATACCCGAAGAGAGAATAATGTGTAATAATCAAGGGAAATATTACAGACAGCTACAAAGAAAATACGGTGATAAACAAAATAAGAGCATGGAAAAGATTACAGATAAATTAAGAGAAAATGAGGTGATAAGCAAGGAAAAGATTACAGTTTAACCTGAAAGAAAATAAAGGTGATAAGCAAGATAATGATTACAGATAAAAGACAGTAAGATGATAAGCAAAATAAGTGGTTAAGGAAAAGTGTTGGTAAGCTTCCTAAATCCGTGAGAAGACAGCCTAAGGAGTGACGGAGAGAAGGCCCCGTCAAAGTCCGTATCGTGGGTGCTTTTAGACTTACGTTATGCTTCACTGAATTGCTAGTCAGCTATAGGGGTGTACTGTGTGTGTGTATATATATGAGAATTTATGCAACTCCATTCAACAATACTGTATATCCATTATGAAGTTTGTAAAGCCAATAGTGATGAAACTGAGTCGTATGTTTAGACCTGAATCGAAAAGTTGGATGCAGACCACGAATTTTCTCTGATTTTTTGTTTTTTTCAAGTACTTAGCATTGATGGAACTGTGGCTTCTTCCTATATGGCTACTAACTGCATTCCGTAAAATGGGATGCAGGCTAACCATTCCTAATAACCACAGGCGTTCCATAAATGACCCTTTGTAATTAGCGGTTATGCTCCCCACTTTTCAACTTCAGGTCATCCCATACGACCCTATCTCTTGACCCATATTGTGGTTAAGGCTGCCCTGTTTGTATCCCTTATCTGGTTAATCCTGAATGTTACACGGCAAATCTTTGTTATATGTCAGCAGTTTTGATGTTCATTTAAATCCTGCTTTTAGTTCCTTTGCAAAGTACAGAAATACTTCGACAAAAATTTATTTTTTTGCCTGTAAATTAATAAAATGTTTCATTGATACCTTTAAAGTCATCATAAAGTTTCAGTCTACTTATAAACCTAATATAAAGTTTAATTTGTACCTATGAATTTATTTCCCAGCTCCCCCAAATTTTCAAAACCAAATCTATAGAGAAATTTTTTATATCTTTTTAAGCCAACTTTATGGAAATATCTTTGATAAATTTTACCAACTCTGGAAAAATTTGTGATATTTTTTTACCAACTATGGAAAATTTTTTGATATTTTTTGCCAAGTTTATGGGAAAGATTTTATATTTTTTGCCAGCTTTATGGAAAAATTTGTGATATTTTTTTAACGACACATTCCTGACATATAACAAAGGCTGCTTGTATCTGTGTCTAATTCCACGAAAATAAATAAATAAATAAATAATGATGTGACAGTATTAGTTTGGATGTATGCGGGTATTAGTTGTAGTAAGTTAGTGTAGGAAGCTCCCTAACACCTATCCCTAAGCGATTTATTTGTCCCGTCGGTAAAGAAAGCTCCCTAACACCTCTTCTTAAGCGATTTATTTGCCTTGTCGGTAAAGAAAGCTCCCTAATACCTCTTCCTAAGCGATTTATTTGTCCCGTCGGTAAAGGAAGCTCCCTAACATCTTTCTTAGCGATTTATTTGTATTACCGATAAGGAAAGCTTCCTAATACCTCTTCCTTAGCGATTTATTTGTGGATATGAGTGGTGAATATGCCCTTGTGCGTTACTTATGCATAGTATGGTGACATGGAAAGGATTTATGTAACACTGAAAAGGACAGTAAGGTGTAATAAACAAAATACAGACTAGGACAGTAAGGTATAACAGAATAAATCGCCTAGGAAAAGGTGTTAGGGAGCTTCCTTAATAGACAACTACGGGCCTATATCTGCGCCCTCGACCTGAAGGGGTGACGACTGGACCTGGTGTGTCAGGGTCGGATTCTGTGTGACTGGAGATACCTAACACCTCCTTCTGAGCGACTTATTCTGTATATTTCCCCAGTTTGATCTGCCTTGCACTTCATTATCCTCTTCTATATTAACATTTCTGAAAACTGAGTCGATGTTAAAATAAATAGCATACAGGAAATAGTTAAGGTATAATCAGCAATTCTCATTAATATATAAGTATCGAAGAAGAGGAAGCTAAGGTGTGATATGCAAAATAAATCGCGTAGGGAGAGGTGTTAGGAAGTTTCGTATGTTACCTGGAACTTCTGTGTCTGCCTCACTCTCTCTGTCTCCCTCTGCCTCACTCTCTCTGTCTGCCTCTGCCTCACTCTCTTTGTCTGCCTCTGCCTCACTCTCTCTTTCTGCCTCTGCCTCACTCTCTCTTTCTGCCTCTGCCTCACTCTCTCTGTCTGCCTCTTCCTCACTCTCTTTGTCT
Source organism: Birgus latro (assembly GCA_018397915.1). Lineage (NCBI taxonomy): Eukaryota > Metazoa > Arthropoda > Malacostraca > Decapoda > Coenobitidae > Birgus > Birgus latro. Next base: position 5,988 of record JAGKTI010012794.1, read on the forward strand.
GCCTCTGCTTCATTCTGTCTGCCTCTGCCTCTCTCCGTCTGCTTCTGCCTCACTCTCTCTGCCTCTGCCTCATTCTCTCTCTGTCTGTCTCTGCTTCAGCCTGTCTGCCTCTGCCTCACTCTCTCTCTCTGCCTCTGCCTCTCTCCGTCTGCCTCTGCCTCACTCTCTCTGCCTCTGCCTCACTCTCTCTGTCTGCCTCTCCCTCACTCTCTCTAAGTTCATCTTCTTGTCGATTAAGGAAGCTCCCTAACACCTTTTCCTTACCGATTTATTTATTTGTATGGTACTGTATTATTGTTTTTTTTTTTTGTAATCTGTGTTAATATAGAAGGGACAGAAATAGCAGTGAAGGAAATAATGAACAGAAATATGCAAAATGAATCGCTTAGGAAGAGGTGTTTAGGGAATCTACTTAGTTACGAAAATATGACCCTTGTTTCAGGCCGAGATTCACAAACATACTTACGATAAAATTCCTCCTGTAGCTCCGATTTCGCTCCGATTTATTTTATTTATTTATTTATTTTTTTTACATGAAGGAAAAGGAGAGGAGTGCTTAAATTTTTTCGATATCTTTATTCTTCCTGTTAAAAAAAAAATAATTGAGTTACGAGCGTTGTTCCTCCTGTAAAAAAAAAAAAAAAAATCTGAGGTACGAGAAAATCCGTTATAGTTTTCAGTGATCTCGTAACCCGTCTTGTATCCCAGGATGGACAAGGCAAGGAGGGTTCTGATTCCTCCCAGACCTTGTCCATCCTGTGCTGAATAAGGAGTTAATGGTCCTTCTCTCGCCTCCTGGGAAAAATAATCTAAAGGCACTATACCCTTTTCACCTTAACTTGGCCCAGATTTTCGTCCTTTTGCGATTTAGGTAGATGAGTGGCTGAGACAATGTTGCTGCTCCTTTCCATAGCACTTCTTCGTGACTAGCATCATATTCTGGTGTCAGTCTTATGTTGCAATCCTTTCCATAGCACTTCTTCGTGACTAGCATCATATTCTGGTGTCAGTCTGCTGTTCAAATCCTTTCCATAGCACTTCTTCGTGACTAGCATCATATTCTGGTGCCAGTCTTCTTTTAACACGCCGCTTTCATGTTGGGGATAAGTCAGTTTTTGGCCAAGTTTGAGTAAAAGGGGTATTGTTTGTTTGTGAATCCTTCCCCTTGGACACCTTACACCATTCCTGACACTCCCATGGTGAAGACCTGGGTAAGAAGGCTCCCTGATACCTCTTCCTTAGCGATTTATTCTCCAAAACTACTGAATAATATCCCCTGGTTTGCTTCTTATGCCTTTTCAATTTCTACCAAGATTGCATGAGCAACACACGAGAGTATAAAAATGAAGTAGAATCAGAAATAAATCGGTAAGAGAGAGGTGTTAGTAACCTCCCTAACACCTCTTCCCTAGCGATATATTCTCCAAAACTACTGAATGATATCCCCTGGTTTTCTTATGTCTTTTCAATATCGACACAGATTGCATGACTAACACACAACACAGTAACGGAGCAGAATCAGAAATAAATCGGTAAGAGAGAGGTGTTAGTCAGCTTCCAAACCGTACTGGAATACCACCCTGTAACTCTATGTATCTTGTACTATCCTGGAAAATGTATGTTAGTTAAAGAAAAAACATATTTGATCTGTGACTGCAAATGTACTGTAGTTTGATCTGGGGGGAATTTTTTTAGCGTAATGATGAGGAGATTGGTTGTATGCTTGGCCCGTTCAGCCCTGGGTTCTCTCTTTTTTTATTCTTTTTTTCGTTTATTTTTGCTACCTACTGACAATTTTCTTCAGTTTTAGATAGACTTTTGAAACCGGAGGGGTTAGATACAGGCTTGATAAACCCCATCAATAAAAGAGACATTTCTAAGTTTTCATTTAGCTTCGGATAACACTCTTTGAACTGGAGGAGTTAGACACAGCGTTCATAAACCCATAAACCCATCTGATACGAGAGACCTTTCCTAAGTTCCGTAAAATCGTCTGGCAGCAGCAAAATTATGAGAAGAATGTTGTCCAGGATCATGTGATTAAAACAGAGTGTAAGTGTACCCCTGAGCAAGCTACTTCATGGAACAATTTTAATCAGTTATGTGGTCATCCTCTATGCCACATTACAGAGCATATTTAGGCATGAGGGAGAGGAGCCAGACACACATTACACTGACCCGGGTTTTCAAAAATGGTTATCTGAAATTTTGGGCTTGCTTACAATCTGTTGTAACCTTACAAGCCTGAGGACGTCTTGCTTTTATTCCTGCTATTTCCAGATAATTCTGTTCAGTTTGGGAGATACTCATAGGGGGTAATGAAAGCTGTTTGTGAGCCCCCAGTTTGAAAGACCAATCCTTAGTTGAGTATAATTTGGGGATAGTAGGGTTGAAATTAATGACATCCATGGACTGAAGGAGTTAATGTAGATGGCTCATTGCGATAAGTGCAAATGCTGGGTGGAAAAGAGACAAGTTAGACCCTGAAAAAGTTAATAAATAAATAAAATCAGGCTCTAACTTGTGTCTTTCTCTCCACCCAACATTTTCCCTGAATCTTATTGCTTCAGATAATGTAATTTCCATTTTATTCCAACAGGTGTCAGATGTTTTATTCAGTTTATAGGACTCCCCTCACAGCGAATGGGGTAGTGGCTGCTAAATGTATCACTTCCTGTTTGAGAAGTCTATAAAACTGACTAAAGTGGTCTGAAGATTGCAAGAGAAGAATAAAATGTATGTGTATATATGAAGGGGTAAATATGAGTTGTCCCCAACTGAAAGGGCTTAATGTGGCAAAAGTTAGTAGTGTCATTCAGCAAAAGCCACTTGGTAAGGTTACATGTTGGGACCTTTCAGTGGGGAACACCTGTAAGATCCACGTGCTGAAGGGGTCACGTATACAGCCAGGTATATGTCGCTGAAAGGCAGGTATACACGGAGACGTTCCTTTCGTAACTTTATACTCAGGGATAACACGAGTGAGAGGCGGAGATCCTTGTGCTTGGAGGCATCCGCTGTGGCCCACCCGACTTGACCCTCCCACGGATATTCCTACAGCCACCTCGCATATTGATAGGTATATTGTAACGGTGAAGCAGCCAATCCCGTGTTACATACTGTTTAGTTCTCGAATAAACGATGGAACAGTGAAATATTAATGTAGTTGTGACGGTGAGATAACTGTGTGTCCTTGTTTAAAGTTGTGTGACGGTGAAATAACAGTGAGTCCTCGTTTTAAAGTTGTGACAGCGAAAGTAACAGTGAGTCTTCATTTAAAGGTGTAACAGTGAAATAGTTGGTTCGTGTTTAAAGTTGTGACAGTGAAACAGTAACAGTAAGTCCACTTTTAAAATTGTAACAGTGAAACGAAGTGAGTCCTCATTTAAAGTTAAGCGGTAAAATGTAACAGCTAGTTCCTTTGTTAAACAGCTGGTCCTTATTTTTATTTATTTTTTCATTATTAAGCTGTTGTTGAAGTAATACCTGTTTTTCACTGATGCTACTCATGATTCCTTATAAAGCTGAAAAGTAAAAATAAATGTTCTTTGTACTTCAAACCCGTGAATCACAACACCCAGAAGCATGTTTAACCTAAAGCTGATTCATTTTGGCAGAAACAGAAGATATTTCACTTCAAACTCTTCGATTTTACTAGCACACATTCTAGACTTTATGTGAGGACTGACTTGACTCCTTTTAAAGTGTAGGGGTGTTGGATTCCCTGCATAAGTACCTATACCAGTGCAAGTGACGAGATTAAGTGCTTATAAGTTAAAAAATAATCCGAGGCCAAATGAAAGACTGTATCAACCTCGGACTTTGATTTTCGTGAGAGAGGAACTTAATCAAAACAGTCCTCGATTGCAGTGAGAGTGGAACTTTGTAAACTTCTCGGTCCTTGATTTTACTGAGTGGAACCTTTAAGACTTTCTCTATCCAGACTTCCCTCTAGTGACATGTGTTCTAGTTTGTCGATGTTGAGGGATTTCACACGGCGTCCATGTGTCTCGTGAGTGTTTGGGGGCAGCGGCTTTGTGTGTTCGTGTAGTCTGTGTACTAGGGCTGGCCTTGTGTTCAGGTACAATGTCATATCAAGTAATAAACCATTTACTGTTGTACGTTTGCCATTTCGTCTATCCTCTACAATTAGCGGTGGTGATTTCTCCTTCACGTGGTGGCATCGATATGCTTGGGTGGATCTGCTGCTTGGGACCGTGAACTTTTGGATTAAAATACACACACACACACACACACACACACACACAAAGGGAGGTGGGGAGCAGAGCATCATAGGCTACGACAAAATACAAACTCTCAGATATAAGGCCACAGGATGTAGTAACGTGTTAATCCATATCTGCGCAGACAAGATGTGGTGAAGGAAGATGTGGAGAATCTTTTATTTTCCATCTTTTCATAGTGGAGCAGAGAAGCGAGAGAGGAATGGCGTGGGGAGAGTGTTAATTAAGGATAAATGAGTGCAAGTAGAAATGATGGGGTGATGAGTACCAAGCAAGGGCTGGATGGGATGGTAGTTAAGGCCACATGTGCATGTGTTCCTCAAGTTGGCTGTGGACATGTGCCATTTTATAATTACTTGCTGTACCCATCTTTGCTTGACCATCAAAGACTTATTCCTCAGAGTGTCAGGATTTTGAGGCTTCGATCCTGAGATGAAGCTTCGAGTTAGTCAGATCACCACTCGAGTTGTCGATCAGATCAGCCAAGTTCTCTCTCCTTATCAAACATTTAAATTTGGCAGGAAAACAAGATGGGAGTGAGGGAAAGTAACAGTAGACTTTGCACCAGTTTTATATTATTTTATAGTAGGATTACAAGGGATTATTACACAGTGGCTTCCAGGATTAAGGATTTACCGACCCCTTAAAGAGACAAGACTTGGGGAATTACGACTACAGTCTGGCCATATTTACAAAGGTGAGTTTTAACATTCTCAGCACTAGGGTCGTATCTGTGGCATAGGACGCTTCGTAGCATCTCCCCCTAAGCGATTTATTTTTGTTTTTTATCTTTATTTGTAACTTTATTATGTTACTGATATTGTTTTAATAAGACGTTTCGTCGCACCATTTCCTCGGCGATTTATTTACCTACTGCACCTTATTGTTCTTTTATTAATACTATATAATATTAATACCGAATACGTTTGCATCAATAATATACAAGAAGACATTGAGATGCAGTGAGCAGGATGAGTTGCCAAGGAGGAGGTGTTACGAGATTCCCAAGGCCCTGCAGCCCTAAGACGCCTATCTTAATTTTATTCTTCCTCCCGCCAGACGATTTTATTTATCTCGAAAGGCGAAAAGTCAATATATATTTTCTATATATTTTTAAACTTATCCTTCCAGTGATTTTATTAGTTTTTTTTCTGTAAATCAGTTATCTTAGTAATGGAATACTCTTAATAAAATCGTCCAGTGAGCTTAATAAAATCGTCCAGTGAGCTTAATAAAATCATGTGAGCTTAATACAATCCTGTGAGCTTAATAAAATCGACACGTAGGCAATATTAATACTGAAGCAATAGAGATAAGAATATTAAGTTGCAAAATAAATCGCTTAGAAGAAAGTGTTTACAGCCTCCTAAACCAGTAAAACAATAATATCAGTTTAGAAAATAAAATAAATCGCTAAAAAAAAAATGGCACTGCCTTATCTATAGTTGACAAGAATATAACATGAAATTAGTAATCCTTTCTGTACAGCACTTATAATATGAATCCTCACACACACACACACACACACACACACACACACACAATAAATCCAACAAAATAAAACACAAAAGTATGATAACGGGTCACATTCCTTGCCTTCGAAGATTTCCCAACACCTCTTCCTTAGCGATTTATCCTGCGCAGTACACCTCAATATCCTCTTACATATTATTGATGGAAACTACGTCAACATTAAACCACTAAAGTAACATAAACCTAAATGCTAAGGTGCAATATGCAAAATAAATCGCTAAGGAACAAGTGTTACTAACTCTTCAGAGCCACTTAGATATGATCCACTATTAGAGTATCCATTTAAGTTGGTTTATGAATATACTAAATCATCGGTTTATTTAAGCCTATTTTAGCATTTACGAGATCATCTGGCAGTATGGTAGCAGTAGTAGTTGTAGTAGTAGTAGTGATAGTAGTAATAGTAGTAGTAGCAGTAGAAGAAGGTAGAAAAACAATATGATTACCTTTTTCTACATGGTCTGGAAAAAAAAAACACGTAAATACACACTGCCATTGCTTAGAGAGAGAGGGAGAGAGAAAGAGAGAGAGAGAGAGAGAACAGTAACTAGCAGAAGAAACAATGGGAGACACAAGTAAAAGGCACAAACTCCACACACTCATCCAAAGGTAATCATCAGCACTACATCAGGAAAAGGCTCCTCCTCCTGCTCGAGTATGGCCTTGATCTCCTCCTTGCTGTACCATTTGACATCAAGTGCCGGGGCCAGACCATCCTGACGGGGCACAAGCTTCGCCGATATAAAAGCTTTCTTGGATGGTTTCGTTCCTCCCGTGTCCATCGTGGTCTGGGAACCCTCTTGCGGATCACTGCGTTCTCCGTTTACACCCCTTTTCTCGTCTGTGGTTCTGTCTTCTGCCTCCTCCTTGCGGTGTTCTTCCAAATTCATCTCTGGGCCCGAAGTATCCTCGCCCTGAAGGAGTTTCGCGGCGGGTGGAAAGGGTTTCGTGAAAGGGGTGGAGTCAGTCATCTTCGGAACGGCTGACTGGGTTTTGGCTGAGGGTCCCAGCTTGGCGTGGGTTGGGGTGTCATAATCTGGGTTGGCCTCACCTTTAGCCCAAGCCAGACCGGTAAACACGTACTTTCTCGCCTTTTCCCTGGGACATATGAAGCTCTCTGTACCCGTGATGCTTATTTTTCTCATTTTGCGGTTCACTGTATCCAAACTCAGAGGACATGTATTCATATCCTTACAGTATTGTTGGTACTTGGGGAAGAGTTCATTCTTAACGATAAAATTCAGTTCTTTTCCTGTTACTTCAATTTTCTCCGCGAGGAACTGCTTGAAAATCTCCACCTTCTTTTTAATCGAAGTTGAATCTGAAATCAGATTCACCTGGAAGGTTGCTTCGGAGGTTTCATTAGTTGTCGCGAAGGATTTGGAATGGGTCGTGGGTGCTGGGGTAATCTGTTTGGCCATCTCTTTCTTCCCATCCCTTTTTTCTTCTTCCTGGTCCTTCATTTCACCATTGTTCTGCTCCTTTAATTCAACCTCTTTCTCCTCTTCCTTTTCCCTCCACTTCTCTGCATTTAAATTGTTCTCAGAGACGGTTGGTAACGAACAAGTCTGGCTGTCCAACAGTTCCTCCCGGAGACGGGGTTTGAGGTTTGAATTTCCCGTCAGCCACTTCACCCTCTTGTACACAAATCTTCGCCTCCCCAGCTCCACACTAATGATGCATCGTAGACCGAGATTATTGAGGAAGCAACCTGTTAACTCCGTCGTGGTGGGAACAGCATCATGTTCATCACAGAATTCGCAGTATTTTTGTCTTAGTTCCTCCATATCCACCTCGTCGTCTGGATTTCCCGTGACTTGAAGGTGAGAGGAGAAAAACACTTTGAAGGTGGCTGGTTGAGGATGGGCCAAGCTATGTTTGCTAGCATCTTCACTCACCTTTTCATTCTTAGCATTATCTCTCAAGGCAATCCTATGTGTCCTAGTATCTGTTGGCAGCTTTTTATCTTCATCACTATCTTTTAAAGCATTTACAAGTTTCTTAGCATCTGTTGGTCGCTTTTCATCTTTATTCTCATCCTTGAGAGCGTCTTGGTCAAGTTTGTTAGCACCTGTTGGCAGCTTTTCAATTTTAACTTTATCTATTAAGGCATCTATTCCACTTGCCAGATAAAGTTTCATTCTCACTTCGCTGGTTTTGTGAGTCAGGAAGCTATAGTCAGGATTAGTCGGACCTTTGATCCACCTCACTCCGGTATATGTCAGCATATAAAGCCTGTAACCATGAAACTGAATCTGTCTCTCTGATGACATGGCACCAAGCTCAACCATCACCTTTCCCAAAGGCGACTCATCCATCTCGGGCACTCTGTGATCCAGGCAGAACATCTTGAACTTGATTCTGAGTTCCTCCTTCACGACGACGTACTGTTTGTCATTAGTGAGCTCCAGCTTTTCCAAGAAGAATTTTTTGAAAGACGGGAGTTTGATCTTTTGATAAAGGCTACGGTCTTTTGTAGGGGTATCGATAGCTGTGGTTTTAGCTTTTATATTTCCCTTCCTCTTCTGCATTTCTTTTAGCTTCGATTTTCTTGTAACTATCTCACTCTCTTTCTTTTTGTCCTGCTTCGCGCCTGGCTCTTCCTTCTTCTTCGTCTGTTTCCTTATATCATTCTGCTTGACTTCTCTTTCCCTCGTCTTTTCGTGTTTCCTCTCTTCTCTCGCCTCTTCCGTTCGCTTCTTCTCTTCCCCTTGCTTCTCCATCTGTTCCTTCTTTCTATTCTTCTCCTCTTTCTTTCTCTTTCCCCTTCTCTTCCTATTTTGCCTTCCACCCTCCTCTTCTTATCTTGCTTTCCACCCTCCTCTCTTCTTTCCTCTTCCTTTTCTCCGTCTCAATCTTAGTGTCTTCCCTCCTCCTCTCTTCCTCCTCTTCCTTGTCTTCTCTCTTTTTCTCTTTTTCCTCCTTCTTCTTTTCCTCCTCTTCCTCCCTTTGCTTCTCTTCTGTTCTTCTTCCTTCCTCCTCTCAGTCTATCATCTCGTGCTAACTGATTTCTTCATCTTTCTCCTCTCCGTCTGCTCATCCTCTCTTCTTTTCCCTCCTCGCTTCCTCCTCTTGTCTCTCTTCTTCCTTCTGCTCTTCTTTCCTCGTCCCTTCTTCTCTCTTCTCTTCCTTTTCCCCCTTCTCTCTTCTCCCTTTCTTTCTCTTCCTCGCTTCTTGGCTACTACTCCAGGGACGATCTGAGGAGGCTGCAAAGATAAGAAGGTAGTAGTAGTAGTTGTAGTTGTAGTGATAGTAGTAGTAATAGAAGCACCATTAGTAGCAGTAGTACTCGTACCAGTAGTAGTAGTAGTGATGGTGTAGTGGTGGTGATGATAGTGGCGGTGGTGGTGATGACAAGGGTGGTAGTGCTAGTGGTGGTGGTGGTGCTGTTGGTGGTAGCAATACTGTAGTAGTGGTGGTAGCAGTAGTAGTAGTAACCCCAGGCTCATCTGAGCATGAACCCAATAGGCTAGACTGCAGGCTTACTGTAAGTTACCCATCTGCAGTCCACCATCCACCTTCTGGGGGATAGGGAAATAGCTGAGGGACGTTTGTGTAACCAGGCAGGGAAGCTGCCCGTCTATATCGGGGCCACCACATGATGGCGTCCCTCTCCTGCACCACAAATAACAAACTGCATCATGGTAAAACATAATAGCTTCCATGGGGATATGTAACAAGCTTATTTTCAGTGGAATCCATGTTAGGTTGCAAAATGTGCAGTTAACAAGGTAATGAAGTGCTGGATGTAATGTACGAGTTCGTCCTAGTCCAACTGTTACAGTCTACCCTACCCATCTTCATGAAAACTGATAAAAGAACAATACATAATACATTAATAACAAGTAGACGGCACACACACACACACACACACACATTAAAAAGTAAATGCTAATATGCTAATGGCAAATAACAGTTCGTGCTATGTTGTTACCTTAACTTAGTCTAGATCTTTGTCCTGTTGCAGCGTATTTCACGTGACTCGCTGGCAAAATAAGACAATGCTATTGCTCCACACCCATTCCACAACACTTCGTGACTAGCATGAGCAGTTAAAGCTTTATGAGTAACCGTATTTCGTTCAATTTAACTTGGCAAAGATTTTCGCCCTTTTGCAGCTCATTTCGCGTTACCTAATAGCAGAAAAAAAAAACGTCAGCCGTTACATAGCACTTATTTGTGATTAGCAGCATGTTCTAATTTCTTGTTACAGTTAAGCATTCACTGTGGAGACAGCAAGTTTTTTTTTTCTTTTTTCTAATATCAGTAATTAAGAGATTATAGGCTATATGCTGATCATAAAATTGTGCTTGCTGTCAAAATTTGCTTCACAAATGGAATTATGCTGCCTATAACCATTAAAGAGAGAGAGGAGTTTGTGATGTTAAAATTATGGAAGTTTGAATCGTCATATACGTCTGTTTCAGTCGAGGATTATTCCACTTACCAATATAAATAAGAAACTAGTGTCTTCCAGCATACAACACTTGTCATTTTCCTCATCAATTGCATATTTGAATACTACCAACCCTATTTGTACTCATTTATTTAAAACAGTCTTATTGTTAATTTGTTACAATTGTTGGTAATGTAGTCTAAATCGCTCGAGTTGACTTACACACCATCCTCCTTGACTAAATATCCCTTAGAAATCTTTACCCTTTGTGGCTAATAATCACCTACCTATTTCGATAATGTTGCTCCAGTTAATCGCCAAGTATTTACACAAAATCACACAGCAACAGGCACACCTCCTGAAGCCATATTTGCTCGTATTTACAGTCGCTCTTTCGAATCACATCTTGGACCTGGGACTGGTTGATGCTTGCTGTAAAAATAATAAAGAAATTTGAAAATGTGTTGCCACTGTGCTTCTGCTATCAGATTATAACCTCTTAGGTACATATTGATAATTAATTACCATCTCTTGGTGTACAGAATTTAGTAACGTTAGGCTATAAGTACAATCCGACCTTTGGATTCTCGTACTGGTTATAAGTGAAACTACCAAAGGCAAAGGGGGCTGCAGCAGGTAAAATTTTGTGCATATCTGACAGGCAATATTTTCATCCTCAAATGATAACAACATTGATTTAAAAATGGCGGCAGGACCCATGAAATGTCAAGTGAACATGAGTCTGTATTCATAAAGATGTCAACCAGCTTTTACGGTGAGTAGGCTTCTATAGTAGCTATATATAACCATGAATAGTTTATTTTGCCTTATTTTTTCACGTGATTATTCACTTTGGTTTGGCTGTAAAGTGTTTGGGAGCAGTGTGGTTGAAGGTAAAAGCATAAATGATGTTACGCACAACCAAAGTCCAAAAAAGTTTATGGATATGGAATCAGACACAAGTTTATTGAACTGCATGCAACAAAACCAGTGGTGCAATGGTTAGTACAGTCAGCCTGCAACTTAAAGATCCTGGGTTTGATTCTAGGGCCGGTCAGACTCTTGCACGAAGTTTGTTTCCCCCTTGTACCTGTTCAGTCAGAAGTAGCAGCCAATAATTGTATTCAAGGGGAAGACTGGGGCGTAGGGTTGTAATATTAGTGGATTTGGAGATTTGTAATATAACTGCCTTAGCAATTATTTCTGTACAATCACACATTACACCTCAGTATCTTCTTGTATTTTATTTATACAAACTATGTTGATATTTAAGATTATGTAAATACCATGAGAGAGGATAAAAAGGGGTAGAGTAGTGTGCAAAATAAATCACTAAAAAGGTGGTATGAAGCTTTCTATACTATCTAGAATACAGCTCTTGCTAAAAAATTCATTGTGACCTTTGTGTAGTCGATAGGCACTAACCCTAGCCTTCGTAATTCGTAGAAGTAAATCCTGCTGGAGTCAATATATAGTTTGCAGTTCTTCCATACTCTGTTTTAACTTGACCTTAAATTGCCTTCTCTCCATCTTGAATGCTGGGTTGTAACGATAAATTAACACAAGAATATAATTTCAGTAAAGTGTTGTAGCCTGTTGTGCAGAGGATAAAGACTCAAAGACTGCTGATTTCTGTTTCTGAGCTATGTGATATGTTGCAAAAGGATGGAAATCTGAGCTATAAGGTGAAAGACCTGTAGTTAATTGTTGCCTACTGTATTCTAGATCAAGACATAGCAAACAGCCACAAACACACAGCCATCCAAATCCTTCAGCCAAAACAACACCCACCAGACAACCATAACCTCAATGATAAGACCTCTGGAAGTGATCAGTTAAGTCGCCAATTTCCTGCTCACAAAGATGGGCCTGGGGTTACTACTACATCAATAACAATGACCCTTGTATAGTCAGGAAGCATTACAGTAATTACAGCCTTCTTCCACAGGTGATGACTGCTCCAAGGGCCATATCCTGCTCAACCTAATTCCTCTGCTGTGTTCCAGTAAGCTTTCTGCCACACCCTTTCCTTAACTCAGTACATCTCAGGTGGGTCATTTGTTCGCATATAGGCTGATGTGTACCTGAGGTCAAGCCATCCCTAGGTACTTTCACCCTTGCTAACATAGCTTAATCTAAACATAGCTTAATCTAACCTAACTTATCCTACTCTAACCATCAGGCATTAATTCTAAGCCTCCTTCTTCCCCAAAACTCATACACTCAACTAATCAGTTGAATAGGGAATAATGCTACTCCTTTGCAATTGTATGCAACTTTAGGAATGTATCTCCAGATCATATTCTTGTCAGTTTAAAAGGCATTGTAGCACCTCTTCCTTATTAATTTTTTACATTATAGATTATCTTTCTCGTGTATGTTAATTACAGTATATCTTTTATATATATCAAGACAGATTGCATAAAGTGCATGAGAAAATACGAACATACCAAACAGAAATAAACTGGCAGGGAAGAGGTGCTAGGGAGCTGCTTTAACTTATACAAATATGATCCTTTGAGTGAGATGTTAGTCATCAGCATTCATCATCATCCTGATCATTTTTCCCCTTTTAAAAACAGGATAAAATAAATGTCCCAGTTACCAGAGGCTAGATACAATTGTCACGGAACCGAAGAAAAATAAGGCTGGTAGAAGAGTGTATCTAGTAAACAAGAGTGGCTGTAGTGGTAAATAAGTATTATTCTGATTTAAACATAAATGTGGCACAATCTTACAAGTCTATCTATCTATTGCCAGACGCCTCAATCCCACACGAGGTGGCCACAAACAAATCGCCTCCATGTCGCTCTGTCCCCACTCCCAACTCACATCGCCCTCTCATATACCTCTCCACTCCATCCCTCCATCTCATCCTCGGCCTCCCCCTTCCTCTCACCCCCTCCACCTCACTCACATACACTCTCCTCCTCAGTCTTTCACTCTCCATCCTTTCCACATGCCCAAACCACCTTAACATGTTTCTCCTAATGCTTCCTATCACGTCCACAACCACACCACAATGCTCCTTCACTTCCTCATTTGTTAGTCTGACTCTCCATGTGACTCCACATGCACATCTTACAAGTAATTTGCTTAAAAATATCATTATCCTCGTAACCCTGGGTCTCACCAAAAAATGGTGTGAGGTAGAATCCAGAAACATGGGAAGAGAAAGAACAAGAGTAAAGAAGTCTCATCATCATCACAATGACTCTTTTTCCCTGCCTAAAGATGGGGTGAGGTAGAATCCAAACAGAAGGAGAGAGAAGGTATTAACAGCATGCCCGGTGATATACAGTAGTCCAGTCATTCGTACATTTTTTAACCCTAAGAAATCATCTCCAAGAATAACAAATTATCTGCAAGGATAACAAAAACCTCATTAGAATGACCACTTCATGTTGCACTATCATATAGTTGGTATCCATTTTACAAACACCAGAGTAAAATTGAAGAACCTAACAGTTGAAATATTTGCTTTTTCATCCTCATCAATATTGATATTTTCATGCTACATTTTTTTACACTTATTTGTACCATGTCAGTATAATTTTGATGTTACAGATTCTAATCAGGGAATAAATCACCTTTTGTATTAATAACAAGAGTCCAGCCATAGCTCCTTACACCTTGCATGGGATAATAGGAGACAGATGTTACCATTTGCTTTATATACCATATGAAAATTTCTCAAGGCTACAAAAGTATACTGCATTTTCAGTTTATAAGCAGTGTACTGTGTTGGTGTTAGTACACTGCAGTGTTGTACTTTCTTAAGACATGTAATACAGGAATTCTTCATGCAGTACTATATTAGCTATATTTCCGAAGAGATAAAACCACTCAATAGTTTTCCAAGTCACTACTGTAAAGATTCATGAATAAAATCTCTAGGAGAGAGCAAATGGAAGTCAAGTCTTATTTAGCCCACGATCTTCGTACACCTGCAGAGTAGTCAAATAACTTAGTGTTGGTGAACTGGCCTCGCATGTCTAAAAGGTAATGAAGACGCATTCCTTGGACTTTGATAGGTAGATGCGCCTTCGCTGTTACCCGACTCTGTGTCGCTGAAACCTGCAAAAGCAACAGCAGTCTTAGGATACACATAAATGACCAGCAGCTACTTTTATCACTTTATAGCCTGCATACAATGTACAGTATTGTTTAAGCACATTGACAGTTATAGTATCCTAAGCTACAATAATGCTATCTGTTGGGATATGAACAACTGAGTATTAGCAGTGCAAATGTAGTCCAGTGATGCTATGCTACTTTCTGTACAGGAAAATTACATCCATTCATCCATCCATCATCCAATCCTGTATTGCCCCATGAGAAGAGTATGAGCCAAGTTGGTCCTGACATTCAAGATGAGAGTGACCAGCCTCACTCAACCCTGAGTGGCATTACATGAGCAATAAACCCCAACCACCCCTTGGATATAAACCTACACAGGCTCAATCCAATTGGGGCACCTTAATTACCCACTAAACCATCAGGCACCATAATTTGGTTATATGGTTACCACCCAGCATAGTAAATGGTTTCCTGGTGTACAGGAAACAATTTGGCTTGTCTCTCAGTGTAGAGTTACCCTGAGTGACAAGTCAAATGGTTTCCTGTACACAAGAAGATTACAAAAAAGATATTATATCACACAGCTTCTATTGAACACACATTACAAATGACATAATTTCTGTTTGAACATTTACACACAATGACAACTGTTTTCTTAAGGCAATAAGAGTTGTTCTATACCATGATACTGTATAGAATAGGATTGTTCTTATATCCACAGTACATTAAAAATATGGAAACACTGTATATGAGGTTACAAGCCAAGACTGGTGATTGCAAGGCTGAAAATTTTCTTCCATTTACAACAGATGTAAGTTATAATAACATCAATTACAGTACAGTACTGTACATAAGGCTATGTCTTGATAAGATCAATTACACCCAACACTGGTTCTTCAGTTCTCTTTAGCCAAGGTCATATATAATACAAAAAATTATCAATCATATACTGATTTAGGTTTGTTTGTTGCCTAACTTTAAATTCTGGTACCAGTATGTTATTCAAAGTGGTCATGACTTAAAATTCTTCATGCAACCTTATCTACATTCAGCTGCAATATCTCATTCCATCCCACTCAGTGATATCCCTAAGTAATTCTCTCAAGCCTGTAAAGAGGAAGACTGTTCTCGTGTACGACCAATGAAACGGAAGTTTTACGATTACAGTAATTATTAAATAATACACCATAACCTTTAAACTGGAGGAATAATGGAATGCAACAACATTACAGTACTGCATTTGCTGCATATTAAGTTATAAGAAATTCTGTGCTGTAAAAAATAAACTACAAGTTAAACTATGAAACAGTGAACTACAGTAGGTAACTGTATCCTTTTTACTCTAACTTGGCCTAAAATTGCTATCCTTCCATGCTGAATGTAGAGTTGTAAGAACGGATTAACATTGGAATATGATGCTTGTCAAGATGAAATGCTGTGGCAAGGATCAAGCTGTAGTATTGGATCAAGCTGTAGTATTGGTGAAATAAGCTAAAAAAAATTATGAAAATCTGGGCAAAGACAAAATAAAAACTGTTTATACTTTTTCCAGGGGCACAGTTTTGTATCTGGCCCGGTTGATAGGAGCGAAGGTGATAAAGAGAAGGTCACGGCCACCCTTCTTCAGCACCAGGTAGCGAACAGAGTGCAGGGTGTATATCCAGCTGATAGCCAGCGTCCCCCATCCTGTCAAAAGCAGTGGGTTAGTGATTCTCAGTCTGATAAACTATAAGATACACTGGGATATCAGTTACTTCCGAGAGCAGAAATGTTTAAAAGTATAATTCCTATTACAAAAATTAATACATTACTGAATTTAAATGTTATAGAATGTAATATGAACTTTTATAAATTCAGGTTATCAGAGCTGAAGAAAACTGGTACTTGCAAGTCCAACAAGCTGCCATTTGCTGAAATGAATCAATGTTACAACATTAGCTGCTGACTGTTATAATGCTGGAATACATAAAGTAAAAGCAATGACAGCCATATGGCACTAAAAGATACAGTAATCCATCCATCATCCAATTCCCCACCCCCCATAACTTGGGTCCAGGCCCTGAACTCACTAAACCACCAACCATTATTTGGTTATATGGTTACCACTCTAGTTCAGTCAACAGTTTTATGACTTACTAGAAAAAATAAAGAAAAAAATGTGTTCAATGCTGCTAAAACTAAAAATTGAGAATCTTCACACACTGATACTGCACCTATTAAAAAGCTTGCTATCGTAATGCCATATCTGAACTGGCCAAAGTTTGTCTTTCTCCACCATGGTAAGCTTTCATTGGCTTTGTCTTTCTCACAGATTGTCACATCCTTCATGGTTGTGAAGGCAAAATGGCTTAGGTATGACCAGAAGAAAAACTGGGACACTGCAAATACATTCATCATTTTGAAGAAACCAGTGTTGTCATTTTTGAACAAGATTGTGTCCTTTGAAACAATGTGCTCTTGGTCCACATTTAATCTTGATTCGCTCATTCTACTGTACGAATAATTACGACACCCAGAACCAGTGTTGATAATGTTGCACCGATTCGGGGTTGCATGAAAACATCTCTTTACATGTTGAGTTATGCCATTCCACTTCACTTGATGCCCTTCCAGTAGGAATAAAAGTCGACTTATGGCCATTATGATTCGTTGATTCTTCTCACTAAACACGAATTTTTCCCTTTTCGTTATAGCATCTGTTTTTGACTTCCCAGTTTTCCTCTCTCATAACGTAAACAAAGATCAGCTGAGATGTTCTTATCAAACAAGGGAACTTATAAACAGAATACCTATCATAAAACTGAATGAAAATATTGAAAGTTTAATTCAATGAGCTACCTATATTGTGGTTATTCGCTGTAAAATTTCGACTGTTAAAATATCACATGTTGCTAAGGTCGTTTCCCCAGCACAGTGCTTCCTCGTCATATCAGTGGTATCATTGTACCCTGTGCCCACTTTAAGTAGTAAATTATCCCCAGCAAGAGGTCATTTAAGACAAGGATCACCCAGCCATCCCCAAGCTTATTTCTTCCAACCAGAAGTATGTATTAAATATTAAATTAATCTTAATTGCTGTTGTGAGACTCACTTGGGAAATTTGTAACAGTGAATCAACCATTTAGAAATCCTTTGAAATACTGTTGTGCCAGAGTAATGTTGGTAATACGATACCCCCCTGCTAGTGAACAGATTATTCTTGACTGTGAGTTTAATCTTTAGCTTGTTTCTGATCATGCTGAGAGGTTGAGTTCATTACTGCCACTCCTTCAACCCATCACCATCTATTAATTTTCAGCTCTGTACAGTTTTCTACTCCTATTAATATTAGATGATTTAATTCAGTTCAGGGAAAGCTGGTGTGGCAGGAGGTTAAAAACTTTCATGATGATAATTTTAGGTAATAACTAAGAACGTTGTACAGTATTATGTGTAGCTAATGCAGTGGTGATTTATTTATCAGAGAAATCTGCTAAGTCCAAGGAGTTAATATGCTTCATGGACAGATCTTTGACCTTATATTGCATGACCAACTTAAGGACAGGACAATTACAAAATGGTATTGCATGAGGTATTTGCCTGGTATAGCACTGTCATGAAAAATTTCTGTTATTTCTCATAATAACTTTTTAATTAGTCAGATTGGACCCAGCCTAACCATGAAAGCCATATCTTTCAACTATACTGTTGGTAGATTTATAGTTTCTAATTTTTACCACAGTCATTTAGGTGCTCCATTTTCTTTTAGTGTGGCTTGTTTGAATTTCATATCCATGTCTGTCACAAATG